>JBCAUG010205517.1:0-19291 GCA_038406175.1 Haplosyllis leylae | reverse complement strand
CATTTGTTTACTTCCTGTTGGGAAATCTGTTAATATCTCAGCAATCCCTAGGAAAACTGTAAAAACTAAGATGTCATTCGGATCTATCCACAGCCAAGTATTTTTGTGCATATTATTTTGCAGACAACTCTCCCCAGTTCTTCTACATCATTTGAGATATTTTTTCCCATAGACTTCCACTGAACATCAAATCAGAATTTTTTGCACATGTCAGAATCACTTGAACCTCCTTCAGGGTGTATCTGCACACTAAACCAAAGGACCAAATAAGACTCTTGATTCCTCATGTAAAGAAAAGGACTATTGCATTTGCAAAAATGGCCAGAATCTTTTGTATTCAAAATGATATTTTGTAATGCACACACACAATGTAAGTTGAACATTTTGAAGAAAAAGTACAATTTTGACCATTGTCCAAGTAGATCAGTCATTGTTAGAATTCGACCAGTTCTTGTCAGAATTGAATTAATTGTAATAAAAGTTATATCAGTGTAATTTCGAACTGACCAGTCAAACTGTTTTGAACTGGCTGCTGGCTTGAGCCATTTTCAGGAAAGTAGCCACATGATATATTTTTCGTTTTAAAGTCTGAAAAGTAGAAAATAAAAATACGTCGGGTGCCTAATCAGGATATGTATTTGGACTCAATAAAAACAATATATTGATGTAAGACATTTCAGAGACAAATGCATCAAAATCCTATCATTTTTATAAGTTTTTGTATCATTTTTGTATTCATTTTAACAAACAATATTTGGCAATGAGGGAAAAAAATGAAGAGGCAATTCGTCACCGATGTATTTGGAGAGTGATGCAGGACCACGCAAAGGTGGTGCTCATGTGTGCAGGCACATGAGGCAGTGTACATGGACTTGTCTAATTCCCAGTTTTCTCCTAATGATTGGTGATGTGAGCTGAATGATATGGCCACATTTGAAGTTTCTAGGTTTTAAGTAGATCATTCACAGGTTCAGAAAGTCACAACGTCAACACCATCCACATCAAACAGTCTGAAAAATATAAGATTTTCAAGAGCAAGTGTCACTCCGTCCATCTGTTAATCGGTCACACTTTGTGGCAGTTGGCTCTTGACATCATCCCCCAACGAAGTGGGACGGGAACATGGCTAGTTTAAAATAATTGCAATTTTAACCGCGAGAGCAAAGTGTTCAATTTTTGATTATTTGTAAATGTTAGTGACGTTTTGCCCACCAATGCAATTTTGGATAAGGTGATCTGAAAAATGGTGCCTTCCAGGGGTTTGATACACGACCGAACGCATTCTTGAATGTACCATCTGCAAACATCTGCAAAACCAGTTATGACTAAACTTCAAGCTTTAGTGATTGTTATAGTAGACACAGACACATTTCTGATGAAACCAAAACAGAGCTTATCTATTGCTGATTAATGTGTGCAGAGATTTCTTTGAAAAATGAAAGGTTCGTTGAAGGATGAGTTCATTTACTGCTAAAATTGCATTGTACACCAACCAATCAATGATCTGCCGCGCTACAATTCTATTCACTAAATCTGCAAAGGTGTGAAACGGGGGACTGTTTGCACGGGATTTCGTAGTCCTAATTCAAAAGAAATACCTATGATGACAAGATATTAGCTGGATAAGTGTACTGATGAATGCTACATGGCCAACGTGGTAAGGGCAACGTCTGGATTTTTGACCCATCAAATTTACTGGAGTTCAACGAGAGTAAACACCCCAACCACATACAATACAGCCGGCTGCTGAAGTGCAGTGTTGAATTTTAATTAACAGTTTCCAGTGAAGATAATGTTGCTCATTCATGAGGAAAACAGCTAAAGTAATGCAGATCTAATGTTGTTTTTACCATATTGTCATTGTTCCTCTCAACTCTTGTAATTCAAATTGGTAGCCACATTATCTACAAATTTAATGCTTGTTCAGCTCTCTAAACTAGATTTTCAACATGGTTTTGCAGAGTCGATGTAAATTACAGAGAAGATGTAAATTAGCAGCCACACACGCTTTATTGACATTGATTGGCGCATTGAAAATTATTACAAAAGCAAAGAATGATAGTATGAACTTAGAGTAAGTCATATACGTTTTTGTAATATTGAAAATGGTACAAATGCTTCAAAAGCACAAATAAAAATTGGATCAGATTGGAAGGGGTTTCTCAGGTTGATGTTGTAATTTCAGTCACTTCTAATTATTGATATGTTTTGGTAGATCTTTATTTCCTGTACCACAAGTAGGGAAATTTCTTTTGGTTTCTATCACAGAACGTAATTGGAATTGGTCTTCCTAGGCAACTAAGAGGCCCTCTTGAGGTCACAAGGAATTCCCGAGTAACCGAATACGAACTAATTATCCGTCTGGTCTTCAGCGACCGTGAATAAACCCCATGTTTGCGCATATTTGAAAATGAAGTTTTGACCATCGTATAATTGAAGGAAAAAGCAGATTCCTAACATCCCTTAGTCTCTGTGGCAGCAGTCAGAGGAACAATACCACTGATGAAGCAAGCTTACATATGAAGGTATCTAATTTAACTGGATTCTGTAGGAGAAATTCTTTTGTTTCTTGACTCTTCAAAATATAAAAACACAATTTCATTGCGAGAAATTTCAACACAAGGTATAAAAGATACCTGCAATGGGCCATTGCAATTACACTGTCAGGTCACATTACAAGATGGCATGCTATATCATCTAATTTGGAGTTATTTCAAATTATTATTGAGGTACAACTGTTTGATTTGGAAGATTCCAATGCAATTCCAAGGTAAAAATCGACTGGTTGTGTGATTAAATCAACACTTGATTTGATAATTAGTATCACTGGTATAACTAGAATTGGTCTTATTTTGTTGAAAAATGATGAGAATGTTATGCAACAGTTTCAACACCAGCATGTCATCAAATTACATGCTTCATGTTTTGTACTGATCAAACAGTAGTTATTCATGGAAGTGTAATTGCAATTTGACAAGACATGATATATATGTTTATTGTATGATTTTGGCTCCCGGTTGACTGAAGCAGGAATTTCTCAACATGGAAGCTGCCCATTGCCGTAAGCGGCTCTTCTCATTTACATATTCCATACACAGCCTTCTCTACAGACAAACTGAGGAACAAACAAATATTTCATCATTGACTGCAAACACCATATTGTCTGCTGAAGCTTCACTCCCACTACATTTAATTACAATTGCTCCACATCAGCGCAAGGATAAAGCACTACATGTAGTTAGCATCTTTCCTTTGGACAGAATATTGCATTAAAAAAATGACTTCAACGGACTTCGCACTTTGGTGTGATGACTAAGTCCACTCTGCTGAAGACGTTAACCCGGAAACCCGGGACAGCATCCAGAAGGCAAAGTCTTGCTTCTGGACGCACTGAGGGGAATCATGTAAAATGGATTATCTAAAACCAATGTTGTGCGCTTTAAAACTGCAGCTACTCCAGATAAGATCAATAGTTGCTCCTGAACAAGACTACTGGGTGTAAAGTTCTCGAGAAATAGCATTTTAATCGGTCGTTAACGCCCTTTAACATGGATTCAACAGGTAGGTAACACTAATTTCTCAATATTTCAATCAACTAAAGAAATACTGTGTAAGTCAACTGTGTTGTCATTTTTTTGCAGCTCTAAATTTAACTTATTTAACGGTTCCATTGTCTCTGTTACATTATAATAGGTGTGTAATAGTTTACAACAACCTGTTCCCTTATTTATGGTTAAAATTCAAAACTATTCAACAATGAATTAACGCGCCGTTGCAGTTCATGATATTCTTGTCTGTTTTTCTTGCGCAACAGACAATCATCAAGTACAGATGGCACAAAACATTTAAAAAGTATCGGAGGAAAAACGACAGTGAAGCCAAGAGGATTACTTTTCAATTCAAGATTTAAATGATAATTCTTAGTTATGAAAGTTCTGTGGAGATGGAGTCTTTAGAAATGTTCCATGAGTCATTCGAGTTTTCCCCAAATAACACAAATCTGACATTTCCGGCATTTTTGTTCAAAACTGACAGCAGGGCTTTAAAATTTCAGCAAAAAATAAAGTTGCCTCCAGCAGGAATCAAACTCACAAAACCAACCATCTATGGATTAGAATTCTAATGCCTTACCCACTCAGCCACAGTGACATGTGTTGAACAGAATGCTCTTTGTTTGGATCATTTCAAGATTCAATAGAGCATGACTTTCTAAGGATCTAAAAATCTCAGACTGGCAAGGAATGCCAGATAAGCTGAGTGGGTAAGGCATTAGAATTTTAATCCAGTGATGGTTGGTTTTGTGAGTTTGATTCTTTCTGGAGGCAACTTTATTTTTTGTTGAAATTTTAAAGCCCTGTTGTCAGTTTTGTACAAAAATGCCAGAAATGTCAGATTTGTGTCATTTAGGAAAAACTCGATTGATCTCTAGATATTGAGACATTTGACAGATTAAGGCCAGGTAAAATAGTTGCCATGGAGAATTGTTGTAAGTTGGATTGGAACACAAAAGGTAATGATTACATATAAAGATAGAAGTATTTGTGACTTTTTGTGACTTTGTGCTTCAGAAAACACTCCTTATTCATAACATGGACAGATAATTAAATTTTCAATGACTTTCATATGAAAATAAATCTTCCTTAATGTGCGTTGACTGTTGTCAATCTCTTGGCATGCAGAACTAATATTATATCAGAATAATTTGATATTCTTTGTTTCACTTCTATGCTTTGTATTTTTTTGAGTTGTAGACGTCTGTCCTGGTAATGGGTATTTTTTCCTGAAACAAACTAGTAGCAAAATTTGTTTTGAAAAATGTGAGAAACCAAGTCTTGAGTACCACCAGACAGTCCAGCCCATTTGCGATTACATGTCATGCTTACTGTTCCCTACTGGTTATTCAAAGACAATTTAATTGCATTCTCCCAGTTTTTGATGAGAGCTGTTTGCATACACACTTCTCCTGATCAGTGGTAGGCACTGCACATGTGATATATAAATGAGTAAATATAAATTTAATGGCTCTGGTAAACCTGTAAAAGCTCTTAAAAGTAGTTTTATACCATTGTAACCTAAAGTGGCATGCATTGTCTGTCATAGCCTGATTTCTTATGATGAGTATACTGTCCACTCCTATCATATGAGCTACTCATCTGTGTAGTTTTAGTGCTAATTGATATTTAACAATGCATTCCTGTAGTCTTGCAGTTCTCATCTTGAATCCTAAAAGTCATTGTTTATTGTGCCTGAAGCGTTTGTAAAATGTGGACTGTCCCTGTCTAGTAACAGGCACTAGTTGGCATCAATTTCCTACGCACTCGTCATCAGTTCCCACCACAAGAGCCCAGTAGTAGCCTGGTAGAGTAGCCCATGCCCCTCCTGTAACTACCAGCTAAGAACTGATCACCTTTATTACCATTGATTTTGAATTCCTTTGGATATCTTGAATGACAATGTGAAAACTTTACTGTAAACCTAGTCCAAGTATAATATGGATTTTTTGCAGATAAATCCTTTTACGTTACTTCACTGCACAAGGTGCTTTTGTGTGCTGCACATTTAATGGTACTAATCGAGGCAGACGTTACAAAGCTTCGTAAGTAAATATCTAATCGCTTCAGGAAGGTTTATTGGTCATAAATTTTCATTATTTCTACGGGGTACTGTGCCAACTACACGGAAGTGATTTGATTCCCGTTTCGCTCCCTAACATTTTATGTTTACCTGCCTAAGACTAATATGCAAGAAGCAATCACTGGTTGAAGGACAGAAGAGCGTGTACAACCCCCATTAGTCCCATTTGTGTTTTGCCAGTGACTTCTTTGTTTACTGCGCTGAATCAGAAACTTCAGCAAATTAGGGCCATTGGTTGTGACAATTGATCTTACGAAAAAGCCGCAACTCTTTCAACACTTCAGAGTAGAAGTCAGTACTCCCAATTGTAAACTCCATAAGGAATAAAAATGTGCGGGAGTTATCTTCCCAGAAACACATCTAATTCAGACAGTTTGGCTTATTTCTCATAAATATGAAAAAAGTGAGAATTGTGCAACCAATAAACCATCAGCTGAAATAAAAAACGTGGTGTCGGGAGAGGAAAGTTTGTATAAGTCTCGTCATTCACTGGTGCGTGTGGCAGGCTGGCTGAGAGTGCAGACATTCGAAGTTTTCAAGTTTTCAACACAAATCTGGCATTTCTGTACGAAAATGACATTGAGGGCTTTAAAAAGTTTCAATAAAAATAAATTGCCTCCAGTGGAAATTGAACTCAAAACACCAACCATCAATGAATTAGAAGGCAGATGCCAATTCCACCCTGCCACCCAGAAATGTGTTGAATAGAAACTTTGTTTCATGCTCCACTTCACTTTTTGAACTGATCATTTCTAGATTCAATAGAGCAGTGCTTTATAAGGATCTAAAAGTCTCAGACCGGCAAGGAATGAGAGATTGGCTGAGTGGGTAAGGCATTAGAATTCTAATCCAGTGATGGTTGGTATGTGAGTTCAATTCCCACTGGAGGCAACTTAATTTTTTTGCTGAAACTGTTTAAAACCCCTCGATGTCAATATTGTACAGAAATGTCAGAAGTGTCAGATTTGTGTTGAAAACGAAAACCTCGAGTGAAGGCAGTTACAATACTATTTGAAAGGTGGCACCAACAGTCCTCAGAAAATTAAATGAAATTATATGAACTTTCCTGGAGCGTTGTTCCACTACGCATTCAGCATTGAGAAGATAACACATAGGTTATGCTCTGTCACATAACAGGAATAGTCCATGTATTGCTCCATCCAAAAGCTAGCAATTCTTTGAGGTGCTAGTGCTAAAAGGGAATAACCATAATACAGTGTGAGTGCTCCAGATACGGCAATGTTTCTGGATGCCATAGCTTATCTTTATATAACTCCAGAGCATTTCTTGACACTACTCACTATTTCTCTCTTATGATTTGGAACTTATTAAGGAATTATTTGAGTTTTAAATGTGAGGTTAAGTTTCGTTTTTGTCTATTTGAACAACGCAGCCGAAATCAGTATCACGGTACCATGGGATAAAAAAGCATCTTTGAAGTCCGAGGGCTATCCACAACTCAAACAACAAGAGAAAAAATTCCTCCTACAGACAACAAACAACACGGGATACATTAGAATGGTGTTTGATGATCTTGATCTTCCACCCGGTAGTTTTTTGCAGGTATGTTAACATTTTTTTCCAGATGCTTGCTACAAGTCATATCTGGCCATACCTCGTTCTCAACAGGATAGCACTGAGTAACAATGTAATCTGTTTATGAGGAGTCAGCATAACAGGACATATCCACACTTTGCAATGAAATCCATCGCTAATAAATTTCGGCAAATTATGTAGAAAGCATGCTTCACAGGAATCTCATTTGAATGGAAAGCATCCGAAAGCATAATTATGCAAAATTTAATCATGCATATCTTAATATGACATAATAGATAACATTAGATTCCTTTACAAACATGTATTCTAACCTGTCCTGTGGTGACCTGGTACAAGCAAGCTAACATAAACCAAAACCTTTACAGAATCACTGAATTTGGTTGCCACCAGCGGCAAACTTGTGGTCCAAGAAGGCACCACAGCATTTGAGAGATGAAATCAATCAGACTAGTTTGAAGTTCGTTTTGCCACTTCTTATTTTCTTTGTGGACGATCCCCCCTAAAAACCTAACATAACCTGAAACGCTTTCCATGTCTCTTTCGTTTACAGACAAATTGTGCTTGGAATAGACTTTCAGAATATGCATTAGTTTGTACTGAAGCATCAAAGCATTTGCCAACTGAAATAACCTGGTAGTCTTCATGATCTCGCGATTCTAATGCTGAACCCATGGCAGAGATCATTTCCGTTTTATCTTGGGAAAAACATTATGTTTTCTTTCACTGCGATTACTGTGTTTACCATAGATCGTCACGATGCATCTGGGCCATGATAAGATTAGTATTGCACAACTTATGTCTACTTTTGGCAGTAAAAGGAACAGCTATGGAAAGTAAAAGATTGCATTGTCAATATTGGTAACAGAACGAAGTAACAGGGTTTTTTGTTTTGAAAGCCACCAATGTATGTTTTGATGCTTTCGATGGTAATGCGACATTTTTTGTGTGTGAAAATGGTATGCTGGTATGAAAGATCATGCATCATGGGCAAATTGGACGTGTGGCAGCTACCACACAGGCCCTCAGCTGGTTTAGTTCCCATATGGTGTGACAGAAGCTGCAGAGGAAGTTATCCCACGGGGTCCGCCATAAATCTCCGAAGCAATACAGCGTTGCATCTTCAAACTACTCTTGCCTGAAATAGTTCCAAGATAGCTACAAATTAGGTTCTCCATCGTTAAAATAACGTAGGTAACATTTAACACCTTGTTTATTTCTCTCAGATCTATGACGGAAAAAATTCGAGCAGTGCATTGTTCAAGTCCCAACCCCATTTAACCAGAGGTTCCTGGTTTAGACCAGTAATAGCATCAACAGGACCTGCTATCTACATGATATTCCTGGCCTTAAAACCCAAGTATCGACACGTTGGCTTTAAAGCCACATTTTGGGCCACGTCCGGTAGGTGCTGAGCTAGTGCAATCTTTTAGAAGCATCAAAAATGCACATCACATAAAGTAGAAATAAAGGCAACCTGTAGCTGAGTTGCCTCGATCTGCTTCTAATTCTGTATATTACACTAAGTGTTAACAAAAGCAATGTGGGTAATGGGTAGAATAACACAATTATTGCTAGGTGGAACGTAATGTACGACTAGCTCATGTTACTACTTTCTTCCTGTTTATTTATGTCCCGATTATTTCAGACGAACCAGAAAAATGGATCGAAGACAAACCATTCACAGGTTAAAACATTTAGTTTTGGTAAAATAAGTTCAAAGAGACGCCATTTCGTTTCCTTTCTTGTTTCTACAAAAGTTAAATTTCATTGAAAATAAATATTTCATTTCAAAGATTGTCCACCAATACATGAAGCTATGGATAGTGGTCAAATCTCTCTGGACACCATTGAAACGTCGGGCCTGGAGCCAAATATCAATTACATGTTCGACTGTGTGTGGCTGGTTACATGCAGGTACCACACTTACGGCTCAGATGGCAAAGAATTACCTCCTAAAATGTTCTTATCTGTACTAGAAGCTAATCTTGTTGAAGGTAAGCTCATAACCAGGCTCTATTCCTACATTTTATTTTTCATATTGTGCAATTGGTCTTTTCCCGACTTCTGTAACACTATCAAAAGTCATCAGTTTTTCAAACATAAGAACTCCCTGGTGAAGTGTTAAATAATTCTTTTTATTTTTCACTTGGTGTATATTTATTAGTTGAAAGTTCGTTGCCCATTTGCAATGAACAAACGAAGAAGAATAACAGCTTTAGGAAATTGGATATTTCTTTTACACCTTTAAACAGGCACAGCTGAAATTCACGAGGAAGCAAACTCGGAGTCTGACCTACTGGTCGAGTTCAAAGATGAAACGACAGCCAATGTTAAAGAATTAGTTCCATTGCAATCTAAACATGGATTTTATGTGAGACTAAGAAAACCTCTGGATCAAGGGAGTTTAAAATTTACGTACGGAGTTTTTGAAGAAGCCAAAGAAAAGAATCAAGAGGAACCACACGGCAAGTTTATGGTTGACAAGAATGTATGATTTTTGTTTGTTTTGTTTACTAATTTTAAAAGTGTCAACTTATTGGCATTCAATTAACTTTCACAGAATGCGATTTTCACTTGTGGACTCACCACCGTAAGAAAGGGAACACCATTCTAGGATTCCTCTGTGACACTACTAATTGGTGCATACCACGAGAACATACGTGCAACAACATAGAAAATTGCCCAGACGGGTCTGATGAGAAGTCAAATTATTGCAATAGTAAGATGTTTCATTTACTACTGCTCATTGTTTTCACGGAATTACTCTTCTGGCACATTTTCAAGACTGACATCAAATATCTCCCAAATCCAAAAACTGATATGGACAGTATTTAAAATAAGCATATGGAATCATAATTCGTAGGTCGTCAACCATCCTGGACTTGATCCCCATTCTAGACCAACCTTTGCCATGGGGTGGGACAGGGCAGGGTGGAACCTCTTTCCTTACTGGTCCTTGCTCTGTTCTTTCCTGCCTGATTCTTCTGGGGTAAGGAGAGGAGCAGGGCAGGGGAGTTCTTGTCTACCTAGTTAGGTGATGCAGGGGAGGTGAGGGTAGTGTAGGTCCACTACCTACCTGGCTGAGTGGAGTAGGCTTCCTATCTATGTGGTCAAGGGGTTTGGGGTGGGTCTCTTCCTACTTGGCAGGGAATGGGACCTGCTACCCCCCCCCCCCATAGATAGAATCACAGACAGCTGTGAAAACATTATCTTCCCTTATACTACATATATGCTTGGTAATCATATAGATTAGCCCTCTTCAGTACAAGAAAGCTAAGTTTTTTATGTTTCTCAACAGCAGGGTACATTTGGGTTGAGCTGTTGGTCCAGAAACTCATGAGCATCTTTATTGAAGCTGTTCTGTTGATCTTAAGAAAATAACTATTTTGTGTTCTTAGTCTTTTGTGCATGGTTAACCACTCGATCAAATGTTTCCTTTTATCATTTAATTGAGGAAAACACCAGGCAGTGGATGTATTTTTGTTGCACCATAATCCCATGCAGTATTCAAATCCTAGTCCATGAATCAATCCTTTGTGTTGTTTGAGCATCACATACGTAATATACTTTGGAAAGTAGTAAACCCGTGGTTTTCCTCTCTAAACATGCATAATTTCTTTCCAAATTAAACTAAACAATTTCAAATTATGGCAAACAAGCAGAGTCTGTGGAAATGTGTGCAATCATGCAATTTTTAGTTCGTTTCAATAAATCAGATTGGCAGACATTTTTGTGTGGTTTCTGGATTTCATTTTCTATGATAATATTAAATTAACTTTTATCGAAAAGAGAGCGGCATCATACTTGCTTCTGTACGGAAGTTTTGTTTCCTGTCTCATTTGTTTCTTCGATATTCCTTTTATGATCAAATTCTAGCAACGGCTTTGCTCCTCTTCCACGTTGGTCAAAGACTTCATCGACTCACCGAAGGCGTATGCACTGAAAAGATTTGCCCTGACGGATCCTGCATTAAAGAGAATGAAGAATGCGGTAGGTTGCTATTATCGAATCTAGGGATGGGGGATTCGGGACCATAGTTCCCTATCCATGCCAAAGAAGTCCAAGCAGACAACCAATACAGACATTTGAGCTTATTTTGTTTTTCTTTTCCTTTCCGAAAAAACTTGCAATGTAAATTTTGATCCTTGTCGGAGGTTGCATATTGGGCTATACAAAGCAATGTCGATGACCTGAGCCAATCTCCATATTTGTTGAGTTACAGGGAGTGGTGGGACCAAATCATCCGATGCAAATTTGAAGTTCTCCATGAGAAGTCACTTGGGGGAAGGGGGTCGTCAAACCATCTTTGGGTTTGAGTTAATGGTCCACCACTCCCCCTGAAATTGACAACTTGGACTTCAGGTTTCAGTTTGCCTCTGCCCCTTCCCACCGCAGCTGATAACTTGGACTTTGGATCTCGAGTTGGACGGTTTACCCCTACTCTCAAACTTTGACTTTAAATTTGAGTAGCACAGAGCCCAGTTTTTGACTTTACAACCGCCGAGGAGAATCTGCGTATTACTTTTACTGTCATATTTAATTGTTCATTATCATTTATTTTGATAGCATCGTACCAGATCGTGCACAAAGAACTACCAAGTTGTCCAGAGAACCAAAAATATTGTATAGACGGTAAATGCATCTGGAAAAATGAAACATGTGGTATTTATCTTTGTTTTATGTTCTACTTGAAATGGTCAGACCGTCTTATAAACTAATTGATTGAAGCGTAATTTTCTGCCACCGTTTGTGATCAATAATTCAAAAGTGTCAATTTTAGATATAACTTGCACCAAATTTGAACACATGTGCGACAATGGAATGTGTATTAATACCAAATACGAAAGCTGCTGTAAGTTTCAGTTCTACATTTAGTTTTTCTGTAGAATCAAGTATTTTAGAAAAATACACATATCGTTGATCGAATGATTTCAAAGTTAAAAAGAAATTTTCAATTGTATTTTTCAAATGCAATATTTACATATCCAGCTGAATGTCAGAAAGGGCAAAAGAGATGTACACAGAGCAAAATGTGTATACAACCATTCGAAAGCTGTCGTGAGTATTTTGATATGACATTTGTTAATCTTTATTATGATGCTTACAAAATATTTCAGTGTCATATTTTACACTTTTTTACAGTATATCATTTTCATCTACAGATTTAAAGACTTAGAAAATAATTTAAAATTTAATATTTAAGCTGAGAGTGACTGTCAAAGCTGGAAACCGTTAGTTTGTAAAAATGGCTGGCAGTGCCTTTACCCAAAACAAAGATGTGACGGTACAGTAGACTGTAAAGATGGTTCAGATGAAAAGGGCTGTCCTAAGAAACATGGTTAGAACTGCTTACTTTCTGTCTTAATGCTAAAGTGTTATTTGAAAATGTGTAAGCAGAAAAATAATTTCTTGATGATTGATTTTATTTCCTATTCGGTTGCTTTGTGTTCATCAAAGTTTTTTGAATATTACTACTACATTCCAGGTTGGTTTGATCACGTCAGGTCGGTCGTTCTGAGTCCCATTGTTGGAATTATCGTTTTCTCCTGTTTCCTAGTAGCTTGCATAACCTGGAGAGCTAAAAAAAGTAAGCAGAAATTCGGTTTATTATTACTGATGCGTACCACACAGTGCGGCGTTAAAGCATAAATTGATCACAAAACCATCCAAGAGTTCACCACTGCAATATAAAGAGTGTTTCAAGTTACAATAACACAATAAACCTTGTCTATTTAGATGCTGATCCTAACAGGCAGAAAACACCTATGTGGGGCCCATTCGCCTCAAAAGCAAAAGCTAAGCGCGTTAGGAAAGTAGATTTGTCTGACACACCGAGATCATCTGTCAGGAGATCACCGAGAGGCAGTCCGTCAGTCTCTCCACGGCCCTCGCCAAAGACATCACCGAGTCACTCACCCTATGGTAAAGATGCCATTGAAATAGAAGTCAAGATCGTTCCTGGACAAGCCCGAACTTCCGATGGCTACATCCTGGCAACAGTTCCAGAAGAAAAGTAACAACAAAAAAGTAAACCAAGAAAGTACCCAGAAAGTAAATTTTCGTTGTCAAAATACAACTTTTTCAGTCTAATGCAAAAATTATTTTATTCAGCCAGATGAAGTTGCTACTGCTTTCAACGTATGGAAGTGCAATTTGGCATAGATGATTATTGACGCGCATTGCATATATGTCTTCAATACAAAAAAAACATTTATAAGAATTCTTCCAGAAGTTATGCAAAGTAGTATTTTCATTAGTGTGATTGTAATTCTTTGCAGAAAAATCAGTATTTGACTTCTATGCAAAATAGGCTTTGAACCAATGAAACAACATTTTGTGTCTTTATTTTCCAGCATACTCAATGTTGTCACTTATTACAAGTCATTAAGAGGGTAATTGCATTGGACGGAAATACTAATATTAATATCAATGAGAGTCATTTAGATTTGCTAAATAACATAGTGAATATTTTACTCAATTTTAATTACAAAGTAAAATTCTCAAAGAGAACCACATAAATTCACGTTTATACATTTGCATTTGATGATAAAGTACCATTTCACAGATGTACTATTTGAAGCGTTTCAACTGTCTACATTTTTGGTTCACATTACTTGCGAAGTAACTCCATTGATTTTTCAAATTAAACTCTAGGATGCAAATTTTGTTATAGAAAACTACCTTTCAGACGTTTACGCGAATTTATGCGACAAAACCTGATTTCTGATCGGGTAGGATTTAATCGATGAAGTAGGTATTTGTGGATACTTAAGTACCACAGAAAACAGTTTTCATTTTGGTCATATGCTTACCTACAGAGCAATTATATCAAATGTGAATCCTCTTTTGTAAATTTGCTATTGTACAATAACTGTCTATGCATATTCATGTAACAGTATTTCACTGTCTAACTTTTACATGTTGCAGGTTTGCATCAATTGTAGGCAACTTAAAAAGCATAAAAGGCTCCGCGTTTTTATCAGGACATTTTGAAGCCAGTCATTTGATGTTGTATCTTGTTCCAAATTAACGAACGTTGAACCATTAAGCCTTAAGAAAGCGAGCGCATTGTGGGATTTCTATTGTTTTCGTATTGACGTCAACTTACAGAGCATTTCAGGATATGTTCACGGAAGTAATTCAAGGAATCTAAAAAGTATTGTTTATTTTGCAGTCAGTATTTTTAATATAATTCTTCCAATGGCTCTTTCTTTTAAAGGTAGAAAATTACAATCAGGATCGGAGAAGGTAGTGTCAACTAATGTGAATATATCACGGAAACGTTTAAACCAATTAATGTTGTAACAATAAAATTATCTTTTGTCGCCTTAGCGGACCACGTACTTTCATCGAAATGATTTCAGAAATCAGTTAGACCTAGTAATTAATCTATATTTTTATTTGTAAAATAACACTTTTCTTGTATTGCGTACTTGACAAATGCTGTATTGGTAGTAAGTTACGGATTAAAGGTAAAACCTTTCATATTTCAGTAACTTTGATTGTACTTAAAATGGCACTTGGCCACTTAGTTTGGTCATTTTTACACTTGCTCAACATGAACCTTTTGATGAATATTTGATTAATCTTTTTTATTGCTTTTTAAAATGCGATTATATATTGTGTATTTTATCTTCTAATAAAGCAAATTTACATCGCAGAACAAGGTTTTTTTGTGCATCTTAGATCCGAAACGAGTAATTTCCATTTGTGGTTATTTTTGAAATGCTGCCAGTCCAAGTTAGATGTTTTGCACTTTACAAACTTTATTTGCTCCATATTCACAAACGTCCCATTCATACCAAAGAGGATGATTGTGAAGCCAAATACCCTATTTAGACCATTGTGACCTATCGAGTACCTCTGACATTTTAGAATGGCACTGTTGGTGTTACACGATTATTTGATTATTTGCCATGTCAGAACACAAAGATATTAGTAGGACTAGATCCTCAGCTTGTCTCTTTTTTCACTAAATCTTTTGTAAAGTCTATGAAAGAAACCGGTTTTCAGCGAAGTTCTTTAACCTGTGGAAAATTGACATGTAAAATAAGCAATAGTTTTTTATAACAAAAGATATCACGTCAAAGGATTACCAGGAACGCATTTGATGGATCCTGGAGTGACCAACGTCAGACACTATTGTAACAATTCACAAAATTGTTTTTATTTTGTCATTAGATTTCATGCCAATTGACATTCGCTCGTGGTTTTTCTTCGAAGCTCATTTCAGGCGCTACCAAACTGATTTACAAGATGATTATTTCCTCATTCGCAACCATCAGCTTCACTGTGATTACTGTTATCCAGATTAGCCAGGAACTTTTCGTTGTTTCCAAAGACTCATCACCTGGGTCCTGAGTGCATGTAGTCATTTTGTGCTTAAAAATCTGCAACTGTTTCCAAATAAATGCATTGAAACCTTCAAAATTATTATAAAATATGATCTTCATTGAAAAAATTAAATTTGTTAGAAAAAACTGTTAAGAAATGTCACATTTCTGATAGAACTGGTTGTAAACATTGTAAACAACTTTACTTCTTAGCACAGTGGTTTTACCTGCTGTGCTTTCGAAATGGAAGGAATGAATTCTGAAAGTAAAATTTGTTTTTTAGTGTGGGCGACAGAAACATTTCCCGAGATTTCCGAACAAGCTGTCACGTTCTTGTGTCACATCAACAGATTGTCCGTTGTCTCATTTCAGATGTCATTCTGACTATCATTTCAATAGATTGTTCAACGGACGGGTGATATCTCGCCCAAATCGGTGAAGTTGAGTTTTCCCTGAATGGGTCATATCTCGTCTAGACGAGTCAGAGAAATACACTGTATTTGGTAGAATAGCATTTGGGTATGAATTTACAAAAAATGAAATGGTAGCAATTTTTAATCTTATCTGCGCACAATTAGCGACAACCTCTGCTCAAAAATTAATAATTCTAGAAAGCATAAACACATCATTTCACCCTTCTGTCATATCAGTATAATCTCCAATTTTAAACTCTCCTGATTGCTGGGACTTTCTTAACTTGATGCAAAATTGTCACATTTCCAAAATTAAAAATCATCATTTATTTCATTTGTACTTTTAAGAAGTACACACTACGCCTACGCTCAAAATGATGCTCTTGACGCTTGAATGACTTTTCATACGAAAAAAATAACTGCATGGATTCAAATGTGGAGTGATGGATATTATTTTTGTGCAATTTTTACAAAAACACAAGAAAGTCCTCCTGCGTGACCGCAAGAGGCGTACTGCCTGCTGTGTAGCAAGCACTTGCTCTTCTGTACTGGGGGGGGGGTACCCAAGTCCCAGCCAGGGGGTACCCCAGTTCGAGGTGGGCGGGGTACCCTAATCAAGGGGTACCAAGTCCCAGTTGGGGTACCTAGTTACAGCTGGGGGAGTACCCCAGTCCCAGTTGGGGTACCCCCTGCCTAGGACTGGGGTAACCCCAGAAAGGACCTGGGACCAGAAACTTGGGAAAGAACCTGGGACTGGGGTACCTGCATCCTGTGGACAGACAGACACCTGTGAAAACATTACCTTTCCGATACCTTCGGAATGCGGGCGGTAATAAGTGTCTTAATTTGTGAATTTGCAGTGAGATCGTCTTTTTGCATTGATCAGTTGGTAGATATTAAATTGAAGGATGTTACGACCAATTTACATACCAGAATTGGGAAGTCATAATGAAGTCTTGGTGCAGAAATGTAAAGGGATGCACTAATTTTCCAAGATTATTACTTTACTGCACATTTGATTTTCCTGCTCAGCGAAGGGTCTTTCCTGACCTTCATGCTGTGTCCATCGACTTTTCTACAGTTTTTACTGAAAGTGAATTAACCGGATTTACATGTCGATTTCCAGTCAGACAGTAATGGGAGACGCAAAACGGCGAATGTAGCTCTTCAAAGATTCTAGAAAACAGCTTTCTTTTACTCATGAAAGAGACTTGCTTGCGACTCAGCTGAGCTGAACAAGGTTTGGAATGCGATGTCTTTCAATGAATATTTAGTGAACCATATTCAAAAGGTAAATTAAGGTTTCGGTACGTCAATTCATTAATTATTACGTTCTAAATTTTCAATTAATCTTTTCTCATTTTGAAAATACAATCTGAAAAAATACACAAATCTATATATTTTTTCAGATTGTATTTTGTATTTCAGATTT
Organism: Haplosyllis leylae; assembly: GCA_038406175.1. Classification (NCBI taxonomy): domain Eukaryota; kingdom Metazoa; phylum Annelida; class Polychaeta; order Phyllodocida; family Syllidae; genus Haplosyllis; species Haplosyllis leylae. The sequence goes on along the minus strand of JBCAUG010205517.1, from coordinate 1,922 downwards.
TTTTTGTATTTCAGATGGTATTTTTTATTTTGTATAATTGTATAAATACATTTATAAATTGAAATATATATATATATTTTTCAAAATAAATATATATCAATTTCTAGATTTATATATTTATATTTATTTATATATAAATACACAGATTATAAATATAAATATATAAATCTAGAAATTTAGATTTAGCAATTTAAATATAAAAACATAGAAATATAAATAAAGTGAAATGAATATAATAAATATGTATGTTTATTGTATATTCATTTCACTTTATTTATCAAAATAGTATAATTTAATTGCGTTTTTACATGCTCAAGGTTTTCGTTTATAACACAAATCTGGTATTTGACATTTCTGTACAAAACTGACATCGAGGGGTTTTAAAAGGTTTCAGCAAAAAATAAAGTTTCCTGTAGTGGGATTTGAACTCACAAAAAATAAACTGGCTGGAAGTCAGACGCTATTCCACTCTGCCACCCAGACATGTTTTGAAAACTGAACTTTGTTTCATGCTCCACTTTATTTTTTGGACTTTGATCACTTCTAGATTCAATAGAGCATGACTTTATAGGGCTGACAATCTGACACTGGTAAGGCATGACAGATTGGCAGAGTTGGATGAGCATTGGCCTCCTAAACCAGAGATGGTTAGTGTTATGAGTTCAATTCCCACTAGGGCAATTTTTTGCTGAAATATTTTAAAACACTTTGATGTCAATATTGTGCAGAAATGTTAAATTTGTGTTGTAAACGAAAACCTCGAACGATTTAAATATTGCACATGTTTTAAAACAGTGCTCAATTTGGAAATGGCAATGACCCGATAGTTTGGTTGGATGACTGTGCCGAAGAAATATTTCCCTTTTCTTGTGCACTATGAACACCCCAGCAAAATTCCAAACCTTCAAATTTATTTTGAATAAACGAAAAAGTTTGAAATATGCATTGCTGTTTTCCAGTTGTTTCAGCGAAGAAGCCGGATTCCCATGATAATTGGATGTCTTGAGTTAAGCTCTTGTGATTAAGCCGGTAATGGACTTACTGGACATAAAATGTGTCCTGATGATACCTACAACTAACAACTGACATGAAATGAAGTCCATACTTTGTGTAGTTCCATTTTATTTCCCGAATGACCAGGAAGCAACTGTAACTGAGGCTACAAACTAAGTTCACCACGACAACAGTGTCGACATAGCTAGTGTACCTTTGGGAAACATAAAACCAAGCCTTTCTCTGACTTTCATGTTTTTAATATAATTTTGAAATACATTACGTCTCAGATGGGTCGCTTTCATCCAACTAGGCTACTTCCACATTTTACAACCCTTGGCAGGGTTAGGGCAAATTATTTACATTTGCTGTGTAGTGGTTCATGTTCCTTTCCTTAGAAGCCTTTGTGTAGCAACATGTTAGTTTTAAATTCTCCATTTCATTTATTAATGTAACAGCGCGTACCGGTATTTTAAAACTCTCCTCAAAGATAGATCAATTCACCCCTTTTAGAATCCTCCACATTATTTAGAGCAACAGCACTGCATGCTCCAATTCAATAAACTGTAATTGTCCCTCAATTTGGATCACAATTAAATTCCAAATGGCATGCTGTGCTACACATTTCAGGAAACTTTCTTCCAAATTGATCAAAGAAATTTCACACTGTTTTATTGTTTTGGCTGCATCTTAAGAAATATTTTTGACCAAATTCTTGTCAAAATTTAGCCCTTCGTTCGCCGGTCGAGACTTCAGTCTCATTACAATAAAAGCCAACACCACCGCTCAACACACTCCAACCCAAACACATCACACCACAGACACTAGTCTGCTGCTGTTGCACAGTAGCTCAACAGTTTTAGAATCAATAAACCTAATTCGAGTCGCGCTTAGCTTTTTGCAACTATGTAACTCTATAATCTACTGTT
>JBCAUG010205406.1:0-19292 GCA_038406175.1 Haplosyllis leylae | reverse complement strand
TACTCAGTCCTGGGGGGGTACTCGGTCTGGGGGGGGTACTTGGTCCCAGGGGGGTACTCAGTCCCGGGGGGTACTCGGTCCCGGGGGGTACTTGGTCCCGGGGGGCTCAGGCTGAGTACCCCCCTGGGAAAATTTTTTTCAAATATTTTTTTCTTCAAATTGTTTTTTTAAAATTTTTTTTTCCAAATTTTTTCAATTTTTTTTTTTCAAATTTTTTTTTGGTTGAAAACTGTTTTGGGGGGACTTAATTCCCTGGGGATAGGTCAGCTACGCAGCGGGCGGTATGCCTCTTGCGTTTACGCAGGAGGACCTTCTTGTTATTGAAAAAAAATCGCTTTGAGGTTGAATAGAACGCATATCAGTTTCTTTTTCACCCTACATTATGCTAATTCGGCTTCTACAAAACTTACGGAAGATGTTGTGGTCTGAATTACAAAGAGAACGCTCAATGATTATGACTAGTGGATGGTGTCTACAGTTTAAGCCCTTATGCCTTGAGAGTTACTCCGAGAAATTTTGTTCTCCTCCTTGTTTTTTTCATAACGTAAAGAGCGAAAAGATTTTATCCTGATGAAGTTACACAAAATCGATTTAAACCATCTTTTTCTCAGGTTATGAAATTGAAATATTCATGTCAAACTTGTGATATCTGCCCGGAAAACACAATAACCCAACAGACTCCTCTCAACTGCACACTGGAATATGGTAATGGTGGAAATGACGCCTGCTATTTCACAGACTTTGGGGATACACGTGTTGAGCCCAGGCGCTTCCTAGTCGGAGACATGTCTGCCTGTGAAATTCATTTTCCAAATGAATTTGCTCTTGGACAGTAAGTTACCAAGCAGTCATGTCTGTAGCTTATATGGAAATTTGTCTGTTCATGAGATTCAGGTTAGTTTCAACGTACAATGGCCTTTATTTTCTGTGACATTAACTATCATTCTGTCTGTTACTAAAACACAATTTGTTTCCATATTTATACCCCCATATTTCGGTCCTTCTTGATTGTTTTCAATTGCCACATGTTTTTCAGAGACCAGGTGGTCAAGATAGAGCGCACACAAGCACAAATAGAAGAGATGATTGCACAAAATGAATCCGAAAAGTTCACATACAGCTACAGGGAGAGGGGAGAATATAGGCTCGTTGTAAAGGGAAAAAATGAGGTTTCAGAATTTGAGACCACGCCTATCCTTATGGACGTAAGTTTCTTTGAGTTTTGTTTTGTTTCCTCTGTTACGTAGTACACTGTATAGGATGTACTTGAACGCTGCGAAGGTCCAACTCTGTGAATAGCTCCGTTGTCTCCCTCATTTTTCCCTTGTGAAAAGTTCTTTCTTGCCACCTGAGGTCCAGAACTGGTCTATCAGAAGTCCCGCAGATATACTATTGTCAATAGACTTTTCAAAAAAAGTTACAAACGTCTTTTGGTGGCCAGTTGAGAGTCAGCTTGCTCATTCAGTGAGGGTCATGGACATTTTGGAGAAACATTTGAGCTGTTCTAGAGTAATTAGGTAGTACCAATAAACTGTTGTAATTATCAGTGGTATCACTTTACGAGTCATTATGCAAATATCAACGTTGCGACGTCATTTTTTTCTCCTTCAGGTGACTAAGGGTATTTGTAACGCACCGTTCGTGCCATGGCCAGCTGTAGACTGCGGAAATAATGATAAAGATTGTAAAGTAGGAGTTAATACTTATAGAGACCGCGACGATAATTTAATCACGCCAAAATACAAGAAATACACAAAAACCGACGCTTTTTCTGTTACAATTCAAGACGTCACGTAAGTACCATGCATAGAAGTGATAACACGGTTTAATCATTGGATTTAATTGCAGAAATGTGACTCAGATTATTAATTTTCACGAACTCACTCTTCGATTTTAAGGGCTAAATATATAAAAATTCCAGTTACTTGTCCACATAAATGTTTTTAAGTCGATGCAATAGACAGTTTGGCTATGTCTCTGTCTTTCAGGTGGTCGATCTGTCGATCGGCTGAGAATCTGAATTACACCTGGGAAGTACGACACTACGGTACTCAGGAGCCACCAGGGCGACAACCTTCCCAGAACGACATAGACCTCAGAACACACGGCACCAAATATGAGGATTTCCCGGCTCCTGGACCACTGCAACTGCCTAGTGTAACCAAGCCAATCACTCAAATGAGATTAACCGTGAGTATAATAGGACTGTGTCTCATTCATAAATAGAAAGTGTCAAAAGTAAATCCGATTTCAAAGGTAGTTGAGCCTGCCTTTTCGTACAAATACGACTGGGACAGTGTGTAAGACTAGGATCAACAGAAGAGTGATCTTCAAATGTTATAGGTAGAGCCGCGGTCCCTCAATTACGGCTACAATTGCTTCATATTCACGGCTTCCTGGGTAGAGGACACTCCCAGCACCAAAACCACCCACTGCGTGTTCATTGAACCCAGCCAACTAACGCTGACCATCAAAAAGAAGAACCCAGAGCGACAACTCTCTCCAAACACTGTGGAGCCTAAGCAATGGAGCACAAAATTCAACTTGTCGTTTAACGTGTTAGACCCGGATCTTGAACCGGAACCCGGAGTGGATCACGACGTTAACTCGGACATCAGAGTAAATTCCTTCTACTTATATTTTTTCCGGACAACGTTGATGTCACGTGTCCAGAAATAATCTGTTTAATTTTCTATCTGTGTTCTTTACGAGAAGAACTGAAAGAAAATCAGATGGGTGTCCACAACAAACTGCAATCTAGTTCTAATTCTTTGAGCAAACAAGTCCAACCGGCTCAATTAACAAGTGGCGTTTCTTTTCTCAACCATAAAAACATTTTAAATAGATGACCTAGTAAAATGCAATTGAAAAGGACTAAAGGAAGATCAGTTGGATTTCCGCAACTATCTCCGGATTTCTATGTCTATTTTGATAAAATCCATATCGTGACGCCATGAAATTGTTCTCTGGCTCTGATATCAGAGCCTACTAAACTTTATCAAGTTGCAAATTTCAATACATCAAATGTTATAACAGTAATTTAATATACCTCAGATATAACTTTTGCCTTAGAAACGTGTTATGATAAAAGTCCATAATAATTCCTTCAGGTATTTTGCCGTCGAAAATGCGAAAAATGGACCTTTGATGACACAACTTGTGACCTGAAAATCTCGGACACGGATTACTCTGACTGCACAGATCTGACAAAAGACCCTCCAAATCCATCCGATTCGTCTGAAGTAATCGAGGATGGTGGTGGCTGCTTTAAAACCGATCGCATCACCAAGCCATGTGAGAGTCTTCCTTTCTTCAATTTCTATATTATTAAACTCACCAAAATGCAGTAATTTTATTCTTTCCAAATTAAAAATACTAAATATTAGACTAATAAAAAAATCGATATTACGGCCAAATTGAACAACATTTAACGTCATACTTTAATGACTAAATATTATTAACCATTAATGTATATATACCTTAAAAGTGGAGTTTATTGAGGAGAATCCACCAACTGAATTCTATGCATATGGTAAAATGTTTGCTTAGAGTTTGTGAGCGTGTTAAGATCACCTATTCTTTCAAGGCTTGTTCACACGTACGGACACCGACAATGATATTCGGACTGAAATTCGGCCCGTCATGGCCCAATAGATGTGTATACAATTACTTAATTCAGACCAAAATTCGGGCTAAATTGGTGTCACGAATTTTGGTCCGAAATTAAAAAAATTGCATACATGTTGCTTGCCATGACGGGCTGAATTTCGGTCCAAATTTTGGTGTCGTTACGTGTGAACAAGGCTTCATTGAAAAACATAATCAGTAGAAACTATCACATGATGTATTTTATTTCCACCGTCAATCACACGATAATCAGATTTATTTTATTTTCTAACAATTTCATCAAAAGCAAAACCACATTTGAATTTTTACAATAGATTTACAATAGAGATTTTCTGAAACACAAATTTTATTGTTGTATGAGTTTTACTTTAGACAGATAGCTCTTAATTTAATTTTTGTTGTTGCCTTAAACTGAATTTGTTTTGCTCAGAAAAGGGTTAGGAAAGGAAATTTTAGTAGTTATATTAATTAAATAGCATTTGGTTAGAAGCTAATTCTTGAGTTTATTTTGAAATCTATTGGCACTGCTTACAACTGGAAATTAGGAAAACAGTAGAACTGTTTCAACAGTTTACAGTGTGCAAAATTTTTAGATCAAAAATGGGGGTTGTCGTGAACTACTCACTCCTAAAACATATTTTATTTGTAATGCATGTATTCAATAGTGATCAAACAGATCTAGTTTATTTTCAAAGTGCAGCCAAAATAAAGTAGGTACCTTTCTTATCTGATGACACACCGACAGCAAAATTAAAGATCATTATTAAAACTAAAGCGATAATATTTTTTGCCACTAAAGAAATTGCTTTAATTTTAGTCCAATTTTCCAATTTCACATTCATCTCAACATCTATTCTAAAAATCATTGCACAGTTTGAAAGATTTGTATCTTGGAATATTTGACCAAATAGTCTTTAAAGTTGGATATAATTTGACAAAGAAAATGGGAGAAATTTTTCTTCTTCATGTAACTTAAAATAGATCAGCAATTTCTGAATACTGATCATAAACTGGTTTAAACCAGTTCAGACTGGTTTCTTTGATGTAATTCCCATTGAGATCAGAAAATTCTGACTGGGACATAACCTCAGAATTTACATCCAAATTAAGCAGTCAGAATTTTTAACTGGACATTACTCAGAATTTTCTGAACCTGTTCTTTGATATTGAACTTACTTTTACCCCGAAACATGAAATATGACATCACCTGCATTGTATCACTAACATACATGTTTTAATGGAAGAATTAATAAAAGTGCATTAGTAGAGGCTGCCTAATTGAAAAATAGAAATTTCCAAAGACTTCTAATCTGCAACCAGAGTCTGAATTTTCTAATCTTGGAACAATAGTGTGAAATTACCGATGTTCCCACATGTCAGATTTAATTTTTAGTTCTGATTAATTGCCAATGACTTATTTAAATACTGACTGCTAGTCATCTACATGAACAATGCTTGTATAATTTATAAAGAGTAATAAAATCACAATTATAAGCTCTATGCATTCTACAAAAGTGATAATTATAATAATTTCTAAAGACTTGTATTGTTAATTTCAATATAAGATTTTGAAGAACAGATACAAAGTTATTTATTCGAAAAGAAAAAGACTAAATAGTTTGAATTAAGCTGTTAATTTAAAATAAATCATAAGCATATCAAGAAAGTTCAAGGGCAAGCAAGTTCTGACTGATATTCCATAAAATTAGAAATAACAATGGGAAATTTTTGTTCTGATTAATTACCAATGACTTTATTAGGTTCTAACTACAAGGAGGAGTACCACCTTTTACCTCAATTACTACAATTCATAACCCCTCAAAATAAATGGAAGTTCAATAAAAGAAATGGCCAAATTAGTGGCAAATACAAGTCTCAAGCATTTTATTTTCTTATAAATTGCACAAACATTGTCCATTTAAAAACATCAAACATTAGTTCTTCTTAGTAGTATTTTAATATATCAGAACTGAAGTCAGGCAATTAATCAGAGCTAAAAATTGAGTCTGATCTGTGTCAGAATATCTGTGATCATACACTTGTGCATTTCAAACTTACATTGGGAATAGGCTACTTGTATTTTATTTCAAGATGACTAAGGTTAATTTTTAACAGGGGATGACTCCTACAGATTAATTGTTTTTCATTGACGAGTACTCTGTTTTCTCATTTTAAATGTAATGTAGCATTATGAACAAACTTTGTTATTTTTCCACTTTTTTCCCCTACTCGAGTGTTGCAATCACTTTTTGAACAATGCTGATGTTTTTAAATTGGGCAACTTTCAATTTTTTCAGCACTGTTGAACAGCAATATTTTCGAAATATAAGTCATCATCATATAAGTCATCATTTTCTAGAATTGGATCAAAGACATTGTACAATTTTTATTAACCTAATTTTAATTAATTTTGCGCGACATGTTGGCTTAACCTTCTTGTTTAACTCCGCATTTGTGACTATATTTGGGTGAAACAGAAATCTCTTTTACCAGAGAAGGTAACTTCAGTTCAAATATGAATAAATTTTTCTCTGTTATTCTTTATTTTCAGCCAAAATGGAAAATGAAGGACCAAACAAATTGTATTTTAACACGGTAAATACCAGGGAGAATCACACCATAGTTTTGGGAGTAATCTACAACAAGACTGTGGCTGATTTTCCCAACTGCTTCTTCCGAGAACAACAGATTGCCATTACATATGGAGCTCCTCCTGAAGCCACTTTGGAGTACGAGGATTATTAGTTAGACCTGGATTTTAGTCAATACGAGCCCAACTTGCACATATGATCATATTTTGAACTAAAATATTTCATACGTTCTGTATGATATTACAATTTTATACCATTGGAAAGTCATACATATAATTACATAAAGTAATTATATTGCTACAAAATCTATCATCATATATTTCAGAGTTGCCAAAAATTACTACAAGGATCCTAAGAAAATGAACAAGATTGTAAATCTACCAAAAGTAAAAGAGTTGAAAGAAAAAGCTGGAATTGTACCAGAGTACGCCTTGAATGCATTCGCCCCTGTGGCCATTAAATCAGTGGTCGTAGGGGGAGTAAATTTCCTGAAGAAAAATCCACACAGTTTTGAGTGAGTAGTAGCAAATATATTCTCGACTTGTCTCTATCCCTTGAGTGAACGGAAGCAAATATATATTCTGTGTCTTGCTGCCTCATTGATGTTTCTTTCTATCACAAACTTGGATGTTTTTTCCTGGTCATGGGACATTAAATTTTGTACGTCAAAAATCTATCAAAAGCAGCAAGGTGAAATCTAACATATTAGCTATTGGGAAAAATTTCCAAATGATCTTTTTTGAATGAGTTAATAAAAACCGTTATTTTTATTTCCTTAAAAGATGGTTCCTGTACAAGATCAATATGACGTCCCACGAACAAGTGGCAATAGATCCCAAGCTTTGGTTTAAAGACTACTGCACCACGCAGAGAACTGCAGACAATTTGGAATGTGACCCGGGTTTTTTCACTGGTAATGAAGGAGAGGACATGGTTTATATGTACGTGGTTGAAATTTGGAGAGTATCCAGCGGAAGAGCAAATTCAGGTGGGCTCCCACCCAGAAAATAAAAACAACATTTTGGCCTTTTCAGCACTGAGTCTAGCAATTACCACCTTACTTCTCATGTTTTAACAGGCAAATAGTGAATGATTTTCGTTTTCAATGATGTGGCAGCTGTCTTTGGTTTGCTTCTTTTGTTGAACTGAATTTGTTGGATGAACGAATTAATAACTTTCTTTTACTTCTTTGCGTACAACAGGGAAGACGGGGTATGTTTTTATTGTGAACAAACCACCAGCCCGTGGAATTGGCTGCAAGATGGTAAACATAACGGAGAATGAGGGCCAGTGGACATATGGCACTGAGGAAGGAATAATGACCCAAACCGACTTCAGTTACAAGTGTAACAAAACCTGTGTGGATGAAACGAATGACGACTTTACTCTAACCACCCAGTATGTAATGGTGGACAGCGTAGGAACACAGCCAGCTGACACTGCTACCCTTACCCCTCTGGGAACTTCGGGTAAGATCAGTAAAGAGGCAGAACATGATTTTCTGACCATTCCGACATATTCTTCAAAATTGCACATGTTGATCTATTAATAACAACGGATTTAGCCGGTTGATTACAAATATTCTAATTAACATTCTGAAGAGAGTTATAATTGAATATTATATCCAAGCACTGGTGCTGACAAGCCTTTAGAGTGGATACCGGCTCCAGAAACAAGCTAAGCCATCAAAGTTCATTGCATATTGTCTCGGACACCTTTTAGCTTCTTCAAGTATTACTGAAATGAATATTTTCCAAATACCAGTTGAGATCCACTGAATGGTGTATTTTGACACAGAAATTTGTTCACTGCTCTTTCAGCTCCTGGAAATGATCGCTTCTTGACTGCTCAGAAATTTCCACTTTTGGCAACAATGAGCGAATCAGCTGTTGTTGCGGTGAGGTACAGGTGTACAGATGTACTAGAATCTTATTCGGATTTCTATTCATGGACCATGGTAAATTTTCAAAAAACATTTGTGCTCAAATCCAGTGTTCTGAAGGATGTATTTTGTTACATTTTTATGAGTATCACAAATATTTACCGAATACTCACAAAGTACAAGGAAAGGTGATGTTTAATGTTTTAATCCAACCCTTACTAAGTACTGTTGACCTACCTCCCAAGAACTGTTAACCTACCCTCCCCCAGACCAAGAACTGTTGACCTACCCTCCCCTGGACCAAGAACTATCGGCCTACCCCTTCACCCAGACCAGTAACTGGTCTCCAAATAAGAATTGTTCACCCACCCTCCTGGACCAAGAACTGTTGACCTGCCGCCCCCTCCCCCGAGCAAGAGCTGTTGACCTGCCCCTTCCTATAGACCCACCCCCTCCTCCCGGCTAGGACTAGTCTAGCACGAGCACCAAGTCTAGAATGATCAGAAAGGACAGGGGGTGATGGTCGGTACGCCTCCTACTGGAAAGCTTTGTTATTTAAAATGTACACATTGATGAAAAGCACATTTGGAGATTTCACGATAAAAATTCAACCACATTTTTCTGATAGGCTGAATCAGACAACCAAAAATTTCTATTTTATGTACGGGTTTTAACTATTTTAGATGAGCATTCTATCAACAGTCAATTACTTTGATTGGCAAAATTGAATAAAAACATTTATGCCTTGGAAGCTTTTAAAATAAAAAATATAAAAAAACATCTAGCAGAATTACTTTTCACAACATGTTGTAATCTCTTTCAGACAAATTACTTTGACCTATCTCTTCACATATATTATAATATCTTTTCACACCGAATACAGTTGCGCAAACCACCGGTTGCTCAGGTTGCGACCTTCGTGGATGAGGGTATCGACAACTTGGAGCAAGATGTTGCTACTCAAGAACCAACCCAGGCAGCTCAAACCATAGCAGTTCTGGCTCAAACAATCAAGGCGCAAGGTTTGGCTTCTCTACAGCAGAAATAAAATTTTTGATATACAATTCCTCCCCTGCATCTATATTTCTCACTAAATTAAAAACTCGATATATCTAATATTGTAAGCACAGGTAACATGTTACGATATGTTTAAAGTCTGTAAAATCCCAGAACTCATTAATTACTTTTCATCAGTCTTCTTTTTGACTGTTTACTGAAATCAAATTTTACCGTTTTAATACGGAATAATATTTTTGTACATAATATTGAAGCCTTATTTAAAAAGCGCATTGCAAAGATAAAATAACCAAAAAGGATTCACAAATGCCAGGCATTTTATATCCATCTAGAGGACGTAGCAGGCTCTGCTGGTGGAACTACAACTTCAACAACGACAACAACAACGGCTACCACTACCACCGTGGCGCAACAGCAAACCACAACTCCTTCAGTGGAGGAGACGGCCGCAGCCAAAGCTCAAGCAGTTGAACAAGCACAGGCTCAACTTGCAGCAGAAAAGGAGAAACAGAAGGCAAGCATGTATTTAGTTTGTTTTGTTATCAACTACACCAAATTCTCTGGATCATAATATGTCGACAATTAGACAGTTTGGTGATCCTGTGTGTCACAGAAAGTTTTACACCGGGGCGAACGGAAAAGTTATCTGACAACTTGGGCACCGAAACACAGAAATATACACAGACACTCACTTTGTTGAGTCTCAACTGCAGAAACTTAATACTATTTCCATTCTCATGTAATCACATGAAATTTACAGCAAACTGAAAAGCTTGTCGAAGCCATTGACCAAGTTGAAACGAAGAGTCCAGAGGATGTGGCCGCCGTTACCGCTTCCGTCGCCGCTGTGATGGAACTTCCGGCATCTCCACAAACCTTGGTTTGGCTTTACGCTTCTTTTTACACATTCACACATTACATAACAAAACGTCATGATTAAAATCCGAAGCTAGTGTTCAATGAAGACATTTTTGAATAATGTGTGCCAGCTTGGTTTTAGCAGCATAAAACAGAGATGAGTGCACAATATCTCTGCAATGAATTTGAATCATTTCATGCATTTGTTAACCTTTAAGAAGAAACATTTTTATCGCAGGAGAAAACCACAGAGGTACTTGGAAAATCCTTGGAAACTGTTGTTTCTCTAGCAACGCCACAGACAGGAGATACCAACGAAAAACAAGCCTCTGTAACCCCAACTTTGGTGACAGACTTATTGACGGACATGGCATTTTCTCTCGGCAAGTATCAATTGAAAACATGAAATTTTAAAACTTTGTTCTCTAGCTAGACGAAGTGGATGAACAGATCCAATAGAAGTTACATAAAACTATCCAGTTCTCACCGTTTTAAGTTTCACACAGAACAGTTCTGTAACTAATAATGGGATCCTTGGTTTCTCATGTTTTTACACTGCAGTAGAGGTGGGATAGGGACAGGAACCAGGAGTGAATGATTGGTGACTCGTAGAGATACCTTATTGGTTTAGAGACCGTTTTATTTGCTAAAAAATTTGGCAATTTTTTCTATGGGAGGGGTAAAATATTATTTACAAGGTTGGTCCATGTGAGGTCAGATTAAGTGGGATATCAGAAAATTCAGAAATAACTCAAAATTCCATTTTGGTTGTAGGAGGCCTTTGGTAGCCACCCAGATTAATCAAGATTTAGATCTAATTGTTCCAAGTTTAGATCTGAATCAAAATCTAATTTTTCTGAGTCTAGATCTGGGTCTAAATTTTTGGAGTCTAGATCTGGATCTAACTTTTCTTAGCTTAGATCTAGACTTATTTTTCTGCATTTTCCAAGTCCAGATATCTAAATTTAGATCTATTTTTTTCTGAGTGTCCCAAATCCAATGCTCAGTTCAGTCTGACCTCGCATAGTTTCCATATCAGTTTATGCAAACCAATCTCGCGTAAAAGGCAATGAAGCCAACGAATCATCAAAGTGAAATTCTTCAGTTCTTGATAGATCTCTATTTTAAACTCGTGTTGCAACTTATCCATTCATATTTCCATTGACATGTGAAAAGTAGACCTAATAATGGTCTTTGCCCAGTCTCGATCCTTGTGCCAAACAAAGATTCTGCACAATTTGAAAATTTTCAAAATTTAACCACAGTTTTTTTGAAAAAAGAATAAGTCAAGACTTCATAAGAGTATTAAAGCATTTCACAGGAACGGCAATGAAACAGTCGCAAGATGCTGTGAAAAAAGAGACCACTACACTGACCGAGGAAGAGTTAGAAACACTTCCACCCGAGAAGAAAGAAGAAATTACACAATATCAGGACGAGGAAAAACAGAATCAAGAAAAAGTAATTTTGAATTCACATGGAGTTGTGGTGCCATACTCATATGACAGCCCTGTTTTGAAGGATTTAAGATTTATTGAAGAATTGTACTACATTAATTTACCAAAATATCTTGATTAATCAAAAATTGATTATTAATTTTAATTTAAAGGCCAAGAAGGTTTTAGGGGAGCAGTTAGAAGTGTTGGAAAACATGCTCGATTTGATGGCTAAAGTTGTGTCAGTTCCTGGAGCTGCTCCCTCAGTGATCGACACCGGTGCTGGTGTCCAGGCGTCAGTATCCAATGACTTCTGGCCGAATTGTGGACTCTGCTGTGAGTAAATATTCCAGTGTTGAAATATTGAAATTCAGACAGGAGAAATTGATTGTTTCGTTCAGACATGAGAAGTAATTACTTGACAACGGTAGAAATCGTTCAAAGCCCCTTTATTTGATGAACATGGGAAATATTTTTCCAACATACTAACTTTTTCTTCAAGCCGCATCTGTTGAACTGGATGCGAGTATTTTCCTTCCTGAAGAAGCTAATGATACAGAGATACCGTTTTACTACATGCAGTGCAAGGTAATGGATAATCATATTCATTTCACAAAAATCAATTTAGAACCGTTTTCAAAAAATCTCTTTTGACATGTTTTTTGCCCATATCCTGAGTATCTCATCATGTGGAACAGTAACACAGAGTTATCATATTCATTTCAGTCCACTCTCATTGAGGATGGGGAGAATAATCCATTTCAAGGCAACACAACTGTAAGTATTGAGCGGTAGACAAAAAATATCACCCCTGACACCAATTGTTTCAAATAGATTACTTTTTATGGGAATAAAGCATGATATCCTTTTAATTTGGTTTGTGCTGCATTATCAAACAGATATATAAAGCAACAAATTTAGGTTAACATGCTTGTATTCCGAGACAATATTCCATTTGTGAAGACGCCGATATGACGTTTTTGGGGTATTGGATTGAGCTTATGCGCGCCAGGGTACATGTGTATTCTAAAAATAAAATAGATTTCAAATAATACAATTGTTTAAATATATACATTTGAAATCCATAATGTTTCAAATTCAACACTTTTTTCTTACAGCAGGTGAGATCCTTCCTTTAGTTTTTGTGGACCTAGTTATACCTCCACTCAGCTAATTACAGTGTATCTCTCGCACATGCTTCCAGTGAATTCTTATAAAAAATTTGAAGAGAAATAAATTTTGGAGTGGAACTTTTGCCATTGCTACAATTTTAACCCAGTTATATTAGCCATTTCATATTCAGTGTACAATGCTTACACATAAATTTTGTAAAAGAAACTTTTCAAAGCAAAGACATAAGTTTCGTTTTTGAATAAAATAAATTAGAAACGTTTGCCTAATAAGATTAACTAGATGAACTTTCAGTTACTTTTCATTTGAAAAGTTAATCATATTTCAAAAAATCGGCAAAACTTTTAGTAAATCACCAAATCAGACTTCTTTTTTCAAACATGATTTCATATCATCTGACTGTGCGTTTTGGAAGCTCGTTTGAAGGATATTCTTCGCGCTTCCTTTAAAAGAAATAAGTGAACCATGAGAAATTTGAAAATATGATGCAATTGATAACATGTTAAATACAAGGGTGGAACTTGTTATCCAAACTACAATGTCTTAAAATCTTCCCGTATTTGAAAAGTGTGATCATTTTTAGCTCCAAAATCTAAAATCTGACAAAGTCAATAGGTGTTAGTCTGATCGATTCAATGATCTTACAGGTCGGTTCCTCAATCCTGAAGTACGAGATGGGAGACGAAGGCGGATCCACTGTTAATGTCACTGAAGCGTCCAGAAAAATATTTCTGAATCTGTCAATGAAACCTAGCGATCTTCAGGACAAATTGGAGTACTCTTTTCAGAGGTGACCGTTATCATGGACGCATATATTTGTAGTTTTGCTTGCTTGTTCGAACTGGATAGTTCATGACCTAAATGGAAACATTTCAATTATTATGTGGAGCTTACAATATGTTTTTCCTTTTTATAAAACATGAATACCTTGATGTTTCTGCGTTTCGTAAGTAGGTTGGTCAATGTTATAATTCTATGTGCTACTTATCACAATTTGCAGCACAAACGATGGTACCCCAAATGCAGCGCTGAATTTGAAAAAAGATGATTACCTGTTAATAGAAATTCACCCGTTCATCAATGCGAGTGAAATAGAAGAAACAATTGAGAAAGGTAATTTTTATTCTTTTTTAGGAAAAACAAACAATCGAAGAAGTAAAAAACAATTTTTTAACATCTGTCATGTGGTTTCATTTTCCTAACTGTCTTCTTTTTTAAGACTAGATTATGTTGTAGAATGCAATGGAAGTAACGAAGCAGTAGAAAGTGGGGTAGAACTACCAGATGGATTTAGTATTTCTCCATACGGAGGTGCAGGTAAGATAATTATCCAGAACATAAAACAGTTCATATTTATCATAAAAGTCATTAAAGTTTTCTGAATGATGTGACGTATAAATATGTCTATCAGTAGGAGAAGCGAGCGTCACGGACGCGTTCACGGGTACCGGAGGATTTATCATCAAGCACCTACCGGAAGAGTATGACGTCACGTTGCTTGAGATGAGACTCAGTACTACTGGTGCGCAGGAGCTTCGTATCAGCGTGGTTGACATAGAGGATACTGCAAAAGAAATAGTTGTCACGGTAAGATGAAATGGTTCCGAAACGCAGAATGAAAAGCGATAGAATACTCTTGTTGATCGTTGTCTAAGCATTTACTCTATTATTATTTAGTACTGCTCTGCTGGACAAACAATGAATTATAGAAATAAATATTGAGGGATAATTTCTTTTCACTTCCTGGCATTAGAATTCACTACTTTGTTTCCGTGAAATAGGGCACCATGGTTGCTGACTTCAGCAGCAACCTCTACAACGTAAGTTCCGTCACACAAATAATGAACACAACGACCAACACAACAGAAGATGTGACCACAACAAGAACCTTCGACGACATTTTTGGCAGCATGAAGATTAAAACTGTGAAGCTTACTCTGGCCGGAAGTGGGCAAATGAAATTTGATTCCCTGAAGAGCAGTTTCTGCGCCTCTCGAAATGGTAACATACTATGGATAAATGAATAGCAAAGTTACACAATGTCATTGTTGTTGCATATAATATATATTTGAGACTGAAATCGAAGATGATATTGATCTGGCTCTGATGTTGATATTTATGTAATTTAGGTTGCGGGAAGAGAAAGTCTGGCAGCGTCGGAACAGGTATGTCGACCCCCAAAATTATCACCACGACTTTCACTGGAGACCTCAGTGTGAACTACACTTTCAACACCAATACAACCGAAATGGAAATTAAAACAAGCGGTGGCGTAAAGTTTGAAGTTGAAGAAACCAGGAATCTTATTCTGACCGGCATCAGTATGAACTTAACCAATGTGGGCGAAGCAAGCATTGTGTTTTCAACGGCTACACGATCGTTCAACACGAGGGTGAGTTAAACCAGTGAGTCAGAATAGAGTTTCCACACAACCATGTACATTATAATCACCAGAAAATGAAAAGGGAAACAACTCTTAAAATTTCTGAGAACCAACCAATAATAGTTCTTATTACAAATGGACTTTTCTTCATTAAAATTTACTTCAGTATTGAGCTAGATTGTTTTTGGATTGGAAAATTGTTTGTTTTTGTGAAAGAAAAACTAAAAACTAAATTTCTGCGTATTTCACAGGTGCCCGATGAGTATCTGAACGCCGCCTTTGATACAACAAAACATTCGTTGATTAACGATGTAACTGGAAACACCACAGACCAGACATCCCTACTAGGTGGAGAACCCGTCACTGCAGTGGAGTTTAACTTCACCAGCAGTACTGCAGGAACAAGCGTCACTGCTTTCAAGGTGCAGTACACTCAGTGCAGTGGAGAATATGGTATGTCAAATAATGTTTATGTTTTACCTCCTTCACTTTCTTCATGTTATTCAAATAATTAACATGGTACAACAATTTTTTTAAATATTTGTTTCCACAGCTAATTTGCAAGGTGAGCAAATGGCCATTATGTTTGACACACATATGGATGATATTATGTGTTTTATACAAAGTTTTGAATACACATATTATATTTGAAGGCATAAGCCAATTTTTATTCAATGATTTTTAAATGATTTTAATTCAGAACGTGTTGATGTACAAAAACACGAGAGTATGTAATCTGAATCAGATTTTGCATTTTTTCTTCTATTTGGATTATTTCAATTGAGTTAAATGCTTGGAGGAAATCACAATATTAAAAATACGGTTTTGTTTTTGGATTAATATTAATGTATTGTACATCTTGAGTATTGTATTGGATTGATATTGGTTATTAAGAAACATCAACTGATTAAAAAGAGAGAAATTGTGCTATCTTCCCAAATTTATCAAAAATGTCAGAATTTTTAATCTTTTGTTGAACTCAACGCTAGCTCTATTATAATTATTTTTAATTTTACTTTCAATTCACTCAGATAGACTTAGCATAAGTCTTTTATTGAATTTTTAGGAAATTAAGGCATTATAATAACAAATTTGAGCAAAATATTAAAATGTTTGATTTTGGCAGTCGTGATAATGATTTCTGGAAGGAGAAGCAATACTTATAAATTATAAAAACATGCATTTCTTATTTTATTTCATGGATCTAGATCATTCAGAATAGATGTTTTACCATTTTTATTAATGTTTTTATTTCAATTACAGCATATATTTATTATTCACTTCATAGATGTAATCAGTTTCAGTGTTTATTTACAGGTAATTGTCCGCGCCCCACCTCACTTTGCTGGCGGTTAGATGACAAAACGACAGTCCTTAAACAACACGATATCATAAACCCCAGTACCAATCAGTGCAAAGTTTGACAGATGACAGACAAACAAACAGACAGACGAAACTTTATATTTTTAGTCTTGTAGAAGACAAACAATTTGAGGAGGCTTTGTTATTTTACAGCCTTGGACCTTCTGAGCTTGTCACCGTCATTCATTTTGCTGCTGTTTTAGCCAATCCATACATTCCAAACTGAAGATCAAATCCATTTTACTTTTTACGTATTTTGACTTACAACATCTTGTCTATTTACTTTTTGAACCTCTTCGTGTTTGAATTTTATGCATCTAAAATTTTAATTGACATTTAGTAAAAAAATATTATTTGTAAGAATTTTTCCTTAGTCAGGGCAAATGCACACAGAAATTGACAGGAAAATCGACAAAATTAGTAATGGCGTGAATGATAATTTGTTGTCATTTTTTAGGCTACAACTGCAAAGCTGTTCCGGACGATTATAGTAACGTGAACTTGAGTGACTGTTACCAGGTGTTTGTGCACACCCGAGGGTCAGGCGAACCACCACCCACATCTATTGACGGCTACAACGCCACTTGTACTCTGCCACTCTCAGACAACAGAATTCAGGAAATAATCGACCTAGGTTACAATGATGACGAATTAGGTTTGTGTCATGAAAGAGTTTGAAAATCAAACAAACTTGTACTGGTCCTGTGAAAATGGGCATCAATTACTGAAACAAAATTCTATCTTGATTTTTAAGGAAACAAAACTATCATGGAACTATGTGAAGAAGGAAAGAAACTTCCACCACGCTACACGTGTTTCTTCAAACCGGAAGAACTTAATTGGTAAATATTTTATACTTTCGGAAGTCGTATCAAGACAAAGGACGAAGTCTTACAAGTGACAATATACTTCTATTGTCATTGAAATCAATTTTAATAGAATCATAACTATGGCAGACACCATTGGTGGACATTAAGTTAGTGGTTAAATGATAAATTTGATACATACTACATTCTTGTTTGAATGAATTGTTTGACCATTACTGGAAACCAGGCAACAATTTCTTCAACTCGGATGCTATGTTTTGTTTCAGCACTTCCGATACATGCGATTATTACTACTTTGTCACCAGCTGCAATAATACTTGTATGGGACCACAGACGACCACAGGTGAGAAATCCAGTACTGATTTCTCATGTTCCACAGAAACAATAACAAACAAGAAAAAGTAAATGACTAAAATAAAAGCATTTCCTTTCTGGTGCCCTTATTCGACTAAACATTTTGTAGTTGGATGAATAATTTACAGCCTGCTACGGATCTAGATGAATTATCAAGCTCTTAACAGTTGATTTTTTTATATCTTGTGGTAAATAAATCTTGAAATGGCATCAATCCGTAAACCATCTTAACAGAGTTTTCAAAATCAGGTACAACAGTATCGCCTGATACTGTCAACGCCAATACCGATGATCAAGAGACGTGCGATCCGTTCCTCAGCGGTCCAGACAAGATGTACAACGTGACGTCATACGCACTCAGATGCTTGTACTACTGTGACGCAGGTTCAACACAAGAGAGCAAGGGAAATTGCATTGCGGGAGATTGGTCAAGCGGTGGTACCACGGTAAAAACGCCATCATTGCTTTTCTCTTCTCAACTAACCGACCCAATTACGGGTGCCCACCATTTCAGAGTGAAAAACAATTTACATTACTTCTGTGATGTTTTTGTAAGTTCAGACACAGAAACATAGCAAATATTTCTCATTTATATTCTTTCAGGTGTCACCATTGTCGAACACAACTTCTCTCTTTTGTGCAACGACTCATTTGACCTCATTTGGAGGCAGTTTTGCTGTTCCTCCGAACAGAATAGATTTGAGCAATTCAGCCTTCACGAAGCTGAACGAGAACCCGCTGGTCTTCTCTGTAATGATCTCTTGCATGTGTTTGTATCTTGTTTTGCTCATCTGGGCTAAACGGGCAGACAAGGAAGACGAGATTAAGGTAATGAACGTCGTATTTCTTCACAGTTTGGCTGTGTAATTAAATTGTTATTCTATTATTTTATTTGAATTGTTTATTTTCCCATTTTCAACAGGCCGGAGCAACTCCAATGTTGGATAATGACCCCAGGGACAAGTATCTGTACGAGATTATGGTTTTCACTGGCGCCAGGAAAGGGTCTGGTATGTACAAATCTGACAGATCTCTTTTGTAACATCTTTTGAGAGAAAACGGTCAAATCATCTTTAGTAATAAACTAGAAAGCCAATTGGAAACAGCTCAATAATACAAACAGATAACTATGGCCAATTTCTATCAGTATATCAAAGATACTAGCAATGACACTGGCTCATGTCTTAGGCACTACTGCCAAGGTTCGTATGATCCTGAGTGGTGAAGATGGGGAGACGTATCCTCGTTTGCTGTGGGACAACAAGCGCAAGGTTCTACGGACAGCTGCGGTGGATGTATTCATTATGGCAACCTCGGTGCCACTTGGCAAACTTACTCATCTGAGGTAAAACAATTTAAAAGTACAATATTACGTCACACTGTTATGTATTGAGATCAGGCACTTTTGATGCACCTGTGGAACGTAACTGCAGATGAAAGTTACCTGTGTATATATGTAGAATCTGGCATGACAATTCTGGCAAAAGTCCGTCGTGGTACTTCGGTCGTATGCAGGTGACGGATCTTCAGACGGATGATCGCTCCTTCTTCCTGTGTGACCGATGGCTCGCTGTGGAAGCAGATGATGGAATGGTCTGTTGAAATTTTAATTCACGATAATAAAGATTTACCACAGTGTAAACTTAGAAAGTTTGATTTTTGTAAAATTGGTAATTGTCTTGCCATCTACTAATGTTACTTCATTGTAGTCCAAATAATCTTTCATGCCCCCTGCGAAGGTACAAATCTGCACCGTCCCACTTACGGTGCAGCCATTCGCATACACATCTTGCACATCTAGGTTGAGAGCCCCACTAGGATCTC
>JBCAUG010205295.1:0-19297 GCA_038406175.1 Haplosyllis leylae | reverse complement strand
AGACGAAATGTGCGAAAAAGTCTTTGATTTCTCGGATGACTATGACAATGGCTACATCGTATCTACTCAAGAGAACCTGATCATTCGTTACGTGAATTTCCATGAACATGGATTGCCCTGTAGACGGGAGTTGCAGGTATTGTAAATTTTCGGAAAAAAGTGAAGGAATGTATTCGCGAAAATTTTCGCGATTTTCGCAACCACGTGCTGTTAATTGTTGACTGAATGCAATTTCTGTTTAATGAGGTGGAACAGGTCGTGAATACAGTCCTTTTATGTAAAATAAAAGGACAGTTTTCAGTCTTTTTATGGGGAAATAAAAGACTGTTTCAACAAAAGAAATTGACCCAGATGTGATTTAATGACCACCTAGGTCATACTCAAGTCCATAAGGTTTCTACATTAAAGCGCACGGTGGGGCACAAGCCTTTAAAAAGATGTAGAATTGACACACTCCTTTCTGCAAGCGAATAAAAGGAAAGTGGTGGTAAATAGAGTCAAACAATCAGCTGCCTTAGAATAATGTTGTTCATCATTCAGACATTGTAATATTCGTACCCAGATTTGGAGATATTTTGAGCGAAATATTTCAGATTCTAGACGCTAGTGTAAATTACTTTGTATCACAAAAGGTGTTGTTTCCGACATGAACAAACGGGTATTTTACAGCCTGGAGGTTCACGCGCCACGTATGTGTTCACTGAGAAAACAAGAGTCATTGAATGCTTTCCCTGTTTGCTTGTTGTTTTTTTCGTAATTGTACACGATTGTGTGTCATTCATCGGTGGCATCAGAGGCTTTACTACGTCAAAAAAATCAGCAACAATTTTTTACCTCCAGATAGGATTGGACTGGGAACTTGTGGGGTCTTAGTCTGAAGGTCTCTTTTCTAAGCTAAACTGGTATGTGATAGTTAGGAGATCTTTAAACTAATTTTGTTCACGCACCACTTCACTTCATTCTTTGACTTAGATCAATTGGTTATCAATAGAGCATGAATATGTAAGGCTTTTAAAGTCTCAGACTTACAAGCAATGCTAAGTTAACTCAGATGGAAAGTATCAGACTAAAACCCCAGAAGTTTCAAGGTTAATCAATTCTTGTTTTCACATATTTAAGCCTCTCATTTCAATATTGTCATTTTCATCTAGTTTGTGGAAACCCCTACTGTTAATCTGGTTCACCGAACTGTGGTCAGTTGAAATGCATTGTGTCGGTAATCAGCAGGCTAACGGTAATGCATTCTAATTGTCAGTGGACCAGGGACATTTTAAGGAGAATAAACACACACTATAAATTTGATTAAAATAGTTGATCTTACTTGCTTATACCGTAGAAATTGAGAATTTCTCCTCAGCTATTAGGTATGTTTCCATTTGGGTTTGTTTTTGTCAGATGAGGGGATATTTTGGTCAATTTTGAAAATGTCAATTTGTGATGATTCCATGGATGTTTGAATAGAGAGTGACTTTTACCCCTTCTCTGTTTGGGATAAGCAGGGCAAGTTTTCGGGCCACAACATGGCATAATGACTTCATATTCTTGTAGAGGATGTTTTAATCTTTGATGTGAGGGATATCACGTCCATATCAGTTAGGATTTAAGTTAAAAAATGATGAGCACACATGCTCAAATTTTGATATGATCATGATAGATTTCACAACACCAAATTACCCAAAATCACTCATTTTTCACAAACTGTCACCATTTAAAATAATAAATTAAATGAATTAATCCCACATAGCATTACTACTGCTTGAGAGCAAACATATGTACAAGAAATTCACCTCAGCATTCCCTGGGTAAATATTTTCCTACCTTCTCATATTTAGTGAATATATTCACTAAATTCACTGAATACACTACGACCAAGTGAAAGAGTTTTGACTCTAGTCATATTATTCAAACTATTTATAATCATGGTCGACAGTTTGTATTATGATTTATTTCACTTGGTCAACAAATTCATTAAATATATTCTGTTGTATTTGTTAGCATCAAAGTTATTTAGCAAGAACATATTGTCGCTTTCTCATAAATTTTACTTAAAAATGTATTAAACACTCTAATGTGTAACTACTGTGTTGTTTTGAATCTTTACGACTCAGTTAGGAGACATTTTTCTACTAGGTGAAACGAAGACAACCTTGCTGCTGATGACTGTTTATGACATTGCTTGGCGTATCTGATGAATCTCAATTTCTTTAAATGAAAATGCTTAAATTAACGGTGAGTTACTGATAACTGTGACAGAATAGAGATCTTGTTGGTATTCTGTCTTCAGCGAACATTGAGTAAACTTAATAATTCCAAAAGCTAACTTCTTGGCAGTGGAACATTTTTCAGTGTCACCCACTTTGTTGTTAGTTGAACCTAAGATGTTCTCATTGTTTACACCTATTAATTATTCAAGCCAGTTATATTCCATCATTGGTAACATCTATTATGATGACTTTTAATTCACAGCGAACGCATAGACTTTTTTGTCAGGAGTGTGTTTGATATTGTTTTCTTGTTCAAAGCATGTCTACGCTACCAGATCTCCCTCATACCAAAAACCCAACGATTCTCTCAAACATAAAATAGCCGCCATTGTTTCGGAGAGTTAAAGAACGAATGAAGCAGGGAATTCACATGATTGAAGCCTTATATTTCGGAAATGAAGTAATTGTACTCACCGCATTTTACTCGGCACATTGGACGAGCGGCAGTAGCTGCAAAATATGCCCAGATGTAGAGAAGTATCATCTGGGGTAGCAGAAAAATGTTCCTAAGTAACATTTCTCATTTTATAGCAGTTTCCTGGTCGTCATGAATGTTGTGTTCCTGTGGAATTGAATTATGGAAAAGATAATGCATATTCAGGGGGACCTTCAGATGGCCGGCAAAGGTATGGTTGCAAGAGTGCAAGCTCTGTCCTACTACATGGCTGGATTAGGTTATTCCCTTTTGACATGCTGTCCACTTTATCCAATATCCGACATATTCATTTCTGATAAAACACTTTGGGACCCACAAATGTGATCTTGGGCGCAGTAGAGCACAAGTGATAAAGAAAAATCCCAAGTCAATATTCAGTAGGTCTGAATAAAGTAATCACTCTTTTCCCGAAGACCTCGATTGAATCCAGTAATTCCTGGCTCCGATTAACATTCATTCAACTTCTGGGCTATTTTCCTTACCATTTGCAGCCACTCAGAATCCAATCTCTGCTGAGGTCTCTCCAAACAATAGAAGCCTGGAGTGTCTCCTCCTCGTTTCTGTGAAGCTCATTGCAATTGTGGCGACAGCAGATTTAGTCAAACTAAAATAAAAAAGAAAATTCTGGGTGATGTATCGTTTCCATGAGGTAACAGATGGTACTAAAATGCAGAAACATTAATTTACTATCCTTTTATATTCATTTTTATGGCAGGAGTAGATTAATCATATCTATTCGAACATAAAAAGTAAGGTGGGCAGATTGCAATATTACAGTACTTGATGTAGTGCTACTGAAAATGACATTCACTGCAAGACCGTCCACGAACAGACTGGTGTAATTCTATTTCAAATGAACTACACCATTACTTAGTTGCGTGTAATGACATTTGGTACTTCAATAAGACAAGATGACCTCAGAAGGGTAATGATGACTGTAGTGCAAAGAGCTGCGAAATTTTAAACTCTGTATTACCTGTCACTTGTTAGTCTCCTCTCCGGTAAGTCTCCAGAGTAAAACTACATTTGACATCAGCTGATAGTTTGCCTGTTGCTTTAGAATTTGTAGCTCCAGTAAGTTGCCGTGTGAAATTTTGATGGCAAAGCGCAGGATTAGTTAAAGAACTTCGTCTCTTTTAACTCTCAGTGTTACGAATTAAACCTGCTTGCCTCCACTTTTCCTGATACATCTGCGATATCTATTATTGCCTGCATCAACAACAAACTCAAAGAGAAGCTGCAGATTGGTATCAGCACCTTTGGGAGGAGACTTATCGACGCTTTTGTGTGGATACGATGCAGCTGCACAGCCTTACCAGATTTTTTTCTGGCCCTGTAGCTGCCATCATAATTGTCTACTGATATTTAAATGATAAATGTATTTTGCGTAAAGTGTTTGCTATGCAGTGGTGTTAATGTTGAACACAACATGACAGTTATGGAAATTCAAGGAACCAATTTCACTTGGTATATAAACGTAAGAACACTGACCACTTGTCACGCAATACGGTAATTATCGATATCAGGCCTCATATGCCAATAAATCTTGGGTCAAACTTTGGTGAATTCAATAAGGAAACGTTTCAAATGGGAGTCCATGTCGAAAACAACGTGCTAAGAAAATGCATCGTGTCTATTTAAGCAGTTTTCAGACCAATTTATTGCAATCGCATTCAGAGTAACTTTACTTTTATTTTTCCAAGAGAGGTGCAACTTTCTTGTTCACCATTGCAACGAAAAATGCATCAGAAAAGTACGAGAACTAGCAGTTGTCGAAAGAAAGATATTCACTTGCAGAGGCAGCAGTAAATTATATACCTAAGGACATCCTATTTCCTTATGTTTGTACGAATTAAATGAAACTACCCGAATCATTATATAGTCAATCGGAGATATTATCGCAGAAATGAAATACAATTTCTGACTGGTCATGTGCAGCATCTACATCAGTGGATAGTATTTATTGTCTCTAAAACTTGAACAGGAAATATGCGAGAAAGCATGGTCAAGAAGAGTCGTAGAAATCTAACCTCACAACTGGGACTGCTTTTGTTGAATTTTTCTCAGTTATATCTTTCAAGTCTTTCGTTAATCTTCAATTTAGACCTCAGCATACAATACAAAACAAATCAAATAAAAGCGACATGATAAAGGGAGGAATCAAGTTTTCAACAAAATATTGGTTGTTACAATTTTCGTCTCTCATGAACTTGGTAGAAGTTAATTCTACGATAAATATCAGGATAAAACAACAATAACTAAAAATTGATTTGTTGTTTCTTTATTTTACGATGGTCGCATATTTGCAACGGTGTTCATTGAAATATTGGTTCTGAAATGTTTGACCTGTCAATTTCCTAGGAATTGTGTCAAGACGCATGTTTAGGAATAAAACCAAACAGGCCAAGACAAGGAAGGCACCATAGCAAATAATTGTGTGTCTGTTCAGGAAGGTTTTGTTTATTATTTCGAATTAAGTAACTTTGCTTGTCAAATTTTACCTTGAAGTCTGCAGAGTCACTTGTTACGGGCAGGATAAATGCAATCAAATTCAACGTTGATTGATTCCTGTCAAGGTTTGTGTTAAATCATGTTAAAAAGTTTTCAATTTGCACCACTTTAAATTTGTTGCAAAAGTGGGACATATTTGTTGGTCGTAGGAAATGAAATCGATTAACTTAATATTGTTGCCTTTACAACCTGTGCACCCACACTTGTTGCCTTTAACGATAAGCTTTTGTAGGATCCACTCAAAACGGCAGACATGATGTTTTCCCTGAAGATTATTCAAATATTACTGTTTTTAAGAAATCGATCAGAGCAGAACATAACAAGTATAAGAAAACGGAATGGCTCAAAAATGAAGTCAACAAACGTCGGTCTTCCTGAAAAATCCATTAAAAGTCCCTTATGTAATAAAACCGAGATGTCACAATGATTTTCGGTGATGTACGCGCGATGTATCACGCGTCGTTAAATAAAATAACAAAATGTGAATCAACCGAAATCTGTTTCTTTTGACAATTATCCCTCTCACAGGTTTCTTTACTGAAGCAGTTCAAAATCTAGTTTAATTTGTCTTGGTAATTAACATGAATCAGCCAATGCAAATTGACACTATTTCTGGTGATTTTGAGTATTTTGGGAATCCACAACAAACCTTACCAGATTCCATCAATCTGTCCTTATTTCAGGTTTACATATTGTGTGTGAACAGTTGTTCAGCAATAAATTAGTTATACGAAGTAGAAAAGGGGAAAGTATACTTCGAAATAATATGACACGCTACTTCTTTTCCCCGTAGCTTCAAATTAAGGAAAAGGGAAATATCAGAAATAGGTCACAATTCATTACAAACTATAAAAACTGTCACATTACATTTAGACTCGCTTTGTAATGGAAGCTAAAGCATTATGTACCATATTATCAGCAGATCGTGCATGCAGTAGACTCTAACACTAGGGTAGTTTCCACACTGATTCAGAATTCAGCAATATGTAATTATATTTAAAATATGTTGCTAGTGCCAACGACGATGAACAAAAACTAGATTATCATTGGCACAATTTATGTCTTCCAGAACTGAGTCATCAAATTATCATTCGACATGATAAAATATAAAAGCCAAAATAATACACAATAAGGCAAGGTACATAATTTATGAGAACTAATCTAAAACAGTTGTAGGCAAAGCTGAATAGTTATTATGAAAAAGTAAAAAAACATTCCATTAAGGTTATTCAGTTGATACTAAAAGTACTAATTTAGACGCTTAAATGTCTCATAAAACAAGATTCAAATTGATAAAATACAATAGTAAATAAGGCGGATAGTCAAGATATATAATTTATGATGGTTTATGGAAAACAGGTGCGAATGGAGATGGAAAGTTATTTTGAATGAGGCAATGAACATTATGTCATTGAAGCTTTTCAATGAATTCAATGTAAGGTATCTAGTATGCCGTGCTAATAGTTAACTTAATATGACTGCAGGACGGACCGGCCCAATCCCACGGTTCTTCTCTACTTCTACCACGGTGGCACTCTCAATCCGACTAGTGGTCGGCTTGCTGGCCGATTCAAGAGCAGCTCCAAGACTCTCCAACACCCTAGCTTCCGTCCTTCCCGCCTCCTGTCTAACCAGCGAGCCGGCGGTGCTGAAGCCTGTCGACATTTTGAATCTCTGCAGAATGTGCTTTAACGTCTTGCACTACCTTTCAGATAACTTCAGACAGCTGGTGCAGCAGCACTGGCACGAGTTATTCAGTCCCCTCTAGCCAGGGGCTAGGAAATAAGAATGCTAGGGCACGTCTAAGTAGTTTTCAATGGGACTCCAACTGAAAATAACCCAGAGTCTGTCAATAGGCATCACCCACCCAGGGACACCACATGTCACAGTTTTTCCAAATGACTTGGCTAAGATGTTGCTGACTACCCACTGAAGCCCAGTGGTACG
This sequence comes from Haplosyllis leylae, assembly GCA_038406175.1. Classification (NCBI taxonomy): domain Eukaryota; kingdom Metazoa; phylum Annelida; class Polychaeta; order Phyllodocida; family Syllidae; genus Haplosyllis; species Haplosyllis leylae. The sequence continues at coordinate 12,139 of JBCAUG010205295.1, read as the reverse complement.
GTTGCCACCGGATATAGAACTATCTGACACAATTTAAGAGGGGTGGGCACTAGTTCTGGTCCTCTGAACAGCAGTCCTTGTCCCATTTAATTGTGTACACCGGCATGTCATGCATGCCCTCACACTGGGAGCAGACTGCGATGATGTGGTTGTAGTAGTGGTGGTGGTCAGGACTGTCATAGCCATGCAAACCACCATCTTTTTGGTGACACCCTTGCTGGCAGTGACAGGACTGACTCTGGCCACTGTTGAGGGGGGCCCCAATGCCCAAGGAGAAGGGGCTACAGAGAATAGAGGGCACATCATCGGCATCATCTGGGCTGTGGTTAGCGGCATCTCTAATTGCTGCATGGCAGACAGGAATTGGGAGTCTAATTCAAAGTTGCAGTGTGACATGATTAGCTGGGTGACCTGGCCCTCAAAGCTGCCAGCCCACTGGGTGACTAACACCATGTATGGGGAGGAGTGCTCTGACCCCACGGCATCCAGCACATTTGTAATGGAGTGGGTGATGAAGGTATGAACTGCTCGAGTGATGTGACCTTGAATGTTCTCTTTCATCTCCTGCAGTGCATCCTTCCAGCATTTAGCCAGTTCCACCTTCTTAGCAAGGTACTCTTGCTCGGCAACACTCACAGTGGTCTGAAGGATCTGTGCTTTTAGCATTGTAGTTTGCAAGGATGGGTGACTAATGCCACATATGGGGAGGAGTGCTCCAACCCCATGGCATCTAGCACATTTGTAATGGAGTGGGTAACTGGGATATCAGCCTCTGGCTTTGGCCAGAGCCCTCTGCATTCTTAACAGTAATTATCATTGTTAACTCTTCTTAGCCGATGACCGGGTTCCACCAGCAAACCCCTAATTAGGATAGTTAATTAGTTCATATCCATATGCATGCGTGACACACCGGCATACGCAATTAAATGGGACAAGGACCACCGTTTGGAGGACTGGAACTAGTGCCCACCCCTCTTAAGTTGCATCAGATAGTTCTACATCCGGTGGCAACCATGCCGCTGGGCTTCAGTGGGTAGTCAGCAACATCTTAGCCGAGTCATTCAGAAAAACCATGACATGTGGCGTCCCAGGGTGGATGATGCCTATTGACAGACTCCGGGTGATTTTGTCCCATTGAAAACTACTTAGATGTGCCCTAGCATACTTATTTCCTAGCCCCTGGCTAGAGGGGACTGAATCTGTGGCCCAGCTGAGTTTGGACGCCGACAGCCATTCACCGGCTAACGAACTCACTGAGTGCACCAGTGAGGTGAGTTGTGTACTAATAGCCATTAAAATTAATACGTACTGACATCACTAAATCGATCACACATTTATTGAAAGTAATCATGATACTGTCATATTTTTATTTTCACTGAATTTAAGTAATGCTGGAAAAAAAACTGGATCTCAAACAAAACAGTGCCACGTAAAAGAAGAATTTCACGCAAGAATCGAAAGTACTGTGAAGGACCGGGATTCGTTCTACCTGTGGAAAAAGTACTCTCAGCTTACGTCAGAAAGTGCCCAGAAGTTTGTCCATATTGTCAGGACAAACAGTTAACCCTGACGGAAGTGGGTGCCACCATTCATTTACTCTCTGACTACTTGGAATAGATTACAATATAATCTTTATTTCAATGATCACATTGTTGCTTGGATTGTGATTTTTGACAAAACATTTCCATGTTTAATCTTTAGGATCAGCGTACAACCATTAATATTGTAAAGTTAAGAAATGATAAAATCCTTCAAGGTATTCTGACTTGTCTCTGGTTCTGTGTCTGCTTTAAAACTTGACTGTTTATTCTTAGATGCGTCCTAGTTTTGTATTCTCTTTTCCATCATTCAGCTTTAACCGGCTGACATCCTTAGTTTGAGCCAAAAGGGTTTTTTCAAAATAAATTTTAGACCAATTGGACCAATTTGTCTAATGATTCTATGGGTAGGTCACTATTACATTTTACAGTATGATAGTGAGGTCACTCATTTATAGGCAGGTGTCTAATAATGTCATCCAACTTTTCAGACTTACTGCAATATAATTTGTGGTGATGTTTAAATTGATAGTCAGGCCGATTTGATAGTTAGCATCAGTATGTTAGTGAGGTAACTATTAAATCAATTGGATGAATTGGTCCAATTGGTCTAAAGTGTATTTTGAAAAAACCCGATTACTTTACCCACGGGGTATGGTAATTACACCAGTAACAGACACTTGAATTTTAAATTGAGTCCTTTGCGAAACATTATTATTACTTCAGAAAGGCTTGGTCATTGCTCACAGCAATACTTTTTCTGTTGTGAATGACAGTCTCAGCTTGTAAGTTACTAGTAGGAGTGTTATAATAAATGTCATGTTTCAGTTTACACACCGAATTACCATTGCAGTGTGACACCCTGAGAGAACACCAATGTCTTGTAATGTTTCTGACATGTCAAAAGATTCTGCAGCAGTTTTGCAATGATTTTGTTTTGAACCGTTTTGAAAAAAACAGAACTATTTGGCTAAAAAATGATAAAATGATCATATTTTTTAAAATATATCACAGATAAAAATAAGTTGTTGGAAAAATTGAGATTTTCACCCCGAGTAATCAACCCTAAGGAATCAAATATCTTGAAATGCTCAATCTCAGTCAGATTTCCTTGTAGGCATAAAATTAGATGTTATCACTTTTCAGCCAAATAGTTATGCTTTCTTAAAACAGTTCAAAATATATTCTCCAAATCACCTTGCAGACGACCATTGTAAAACTCCTATCATTTTTTTTGATACTCTGGCAATTAATAATAATAATAATCGTTTTATTGTTCGATTTTTTTGTACATAGTGAAAGAAATATTACAAGTATATGTTTTATCTTTTCTGGATGATACGAACAAAAGGCTAGGTTTTAGAGAGGAAAATAGTCTTGTTGTCTTGTAGACATTACTAGCCGGATGATGAATAAAGAAAAAAAAAACCTTAGAACATATTTACAGTTTTGTCAAACTACTATACAACAGGAGAACGTAACTTTAAGGAATTAAATTAGATGCGTGTTATAGCCAGTAACAAAGTGATTTATGATGTTTATAGAGCGCTGTTATAACCAATAGCCCTTTTTCAATACGGATATTATGTTATAGCCAGTAGTGCTTCTGACTTGTTTTTAATGTTATACACAATAATGGAATAAAGGATCATTGTTTAGCCTGATTTTTAGTACATTCTACCAGTTTGCGATGCCTTTTAAGTTGCTGATAATAATTGAATCCTTGAGAACACTTTTCACATCGATACCGGGTTTTTTTGCCATGTTTATGACTATGAGCCCTGAGGTTACGCGGGTCGTCAGTACTGTACTCGCATTTCTGGCAATACCATTTTTTGCCGCTATGTTTATTAAGATGTTTTACCAGTTCACCTTTGCTTTTAAAGCTCTTCTTACAGTGAATACAATGGTGCTCTAAGGCTACTAGATGAACTTTACGATGACTTTTAAGTTGGCTCGCGAAGGGGAAAGCTTTGTCACAATCATCACAAGGATATTTCTTGGCTATTGCTGAATGAGCGTATTGATGCTTCAATAATGCTGACAAGGTTTGACATTGCTTATTACAATGTTTACACTTTAAATTACCGTGTTTACTTAGAAAATGTTGGTTCAGTTCGCGCTGGCTTGTACCTTTGAATTTACACTGACTGCATTTGAATTTGCGTTTACGCTTGTACTTTCGTAACCCATGGTGGGTTTCGACAAATTCTGCTTTTCTAACAGATTTTTTGTTTGAGCTACCAGTGTTTGCATTAGACCTTAAAGATTGTTGTAGCTCCGAAAGAGGCAAGTCATCGTTATCACTAGTATCGTCAGTGTTCTGACCTTTTGGTGATGTTTTGGCACTCATAGATTTTTCCTTGGGATTATTGTTGGTGTTGTTTTCACTGTCATTGTCCTGGCTGGAACAAGGACTGGTCGAGGAGCTCTCATCTATATCTACTGTCGTAGTGGAGGCACCATCTAGCGTATCTGTGTTATGTTGTACATCAACATTTGCAGTAGCTTCATCACCAGAGTTATGAAGTGAGATCAGAGCCTCAGCTGCCTCACATTCACGATCATGTTTTTGAGCAGCAATGCGACTGGCAGAAGGTCCACCGAGTGGTAGATGTTTATTGGGTTTTCTTCAGACTGGCCTCTGTGGACTTAGGTCACTGTCAGTTTCCATACTGTCACTCCATTCATAACTCACATTTTGCTTAGCACTTCTTGCCAGTCTCATCTCCTTGAGCTTTCGGTTGCGCATCTGGTACCCACCGATGGAAGTAGATGGGTGTAGCCATTTTTCACAATCAATGGGACTTAGTCTGTTGATTGTAACAGAACAATTTAGTAGTTGTAGTGGATGACTGTTATCACCGATAGTGTTATTACTGGTAGTGCTGGTAATGCTCGAAGGGGACGTGGGTGTTTGTTCTGTTGTGGCATGGTCCTTACTGGCATCTTTGGAGATAGGGGGTGTAACATCACATACATTGTCACTGTTAGTATTATCCGGTGTTGTACCTTGGTCTGCAGCATGGTCATTCTTTGTAGAATGATGTATCGGATCAGATGACAAGTTGGTGTTTGTAGAAACTGGCATAGATGCAGGTAAACTGCCGCGTTCAGATAACATTGCAATGGTACTCACGAGATTTGGTTTATTTCCCAAGTCCTGATTTACAGAGCCTGTAGATGGGGCCGTGTCACCTTCAGTGATGGTAGAGTCCTTTGGCGGTAAAAACGGTCGTCCTTTCAGTTCTCTGAAGACACCGGGTTCAATATACATGAGATGCATAGAGGGCTATTTCGTCACCGGGAACATTACTATCCAGCATGTTGTCCGACCACGTGTCTGCAGTTAATCCTTTCATATGCAGGAAGATCCAAGCACTTTTCAAGATTTCGCTATTAGCTGCTTTATCCTTTTTTGTGACACCTAGATAGTTCAGCATTTCCTTGCGGACGCTCAAACTGTCATCTCCGGAAAATTCACCAAACAACTCGAAGAGAGCATTGGGATTCATATAGCTCCCATCAATAAAATGTTTTGTGTCAAGCCAATAGTAATGAGATATTCTTGTCTTACAAAAGTTTCTCTCAGATATGCCTGCTCCATCAGGAAGAGCTGGTATGATCTCCTTGTAAGGTCTCGAGTGGATCATATTCAGCAACTCGTGGGCCATGGAGGTCACCATTTTGATGCTACTGGTTGTAACCAGTCGAACAAGATGCATGGTGATTTGTCATTTGTTTGTCATGTGATGGCATTCAGGATTTCTTCTTTCCATGACGCAACTTTGGTGTTTCGGTCTAGGGTCATAGTCTGGATGTCTATTGATAGTATATGAAAGGGAATGAAGGTAGGAAGATTACTTATGAAAAACATTTAAGGAAAGAGGCAGTTAGAATTTTAAAGTATGTCCCAGTTATCACCAGTAATTTGTTTGATTATCGCGATCCCGTTTAACGCACTGCGTTATCACCAGTAGTTAATTATTTGAACACATTGTTTTTGTAGGCAGATACGAATTGGGACAGTGTCATGCCTGGTTTAGTTATGCCCAATAATGGCTGAAAGTCCTTCAAGCCCTTAGTTAGGAAGCAATTCTTGTACTGCTTGTCCTGTACCAAAGGGATGTTGGCGATGCACTTAAATCGTGTGTCATAGCCATGTTTTTTTATAAGATTGTTATTGTTGTGGTCACTTGTCAACTCCTGCATTATTCTTGATGGGAGCTGTTTATTTATGATTTTAAAACCGATTTTGCAGTTCTCTAAGTGAATTATTTCTTTTATTCGTAAGATTCGATTTGCCTTATATTTGATGTCCATGATTACCTTACTGTTGTCAATAAGGTGTACACATTTATTCTGCAATTTTTGGAGTTTTACTAATTGACTATCTAGGATCATGTTGCCCCATGTACTTATACAATAATTAACATGACTGAAGATATGGCCGTAATATAAAACTTTTTTAGCTTGTTTAGAAAGAACATTCCGACCATCTCACAACATATGCATGTTTCTTTATATTTTTAGAATAGTATTACTGTAATGTGCATTCCAGGTCAACTTGTTATCAATGGTGACACCAAAGAATTTCATTGTTTGCACAAATGGCAAATCTTTATCTTCGAATTTAATACATGTGGGTAATGATGCTGACATCTTTTTACTGTTTGGTTTGAATAGCATGCATACAGTCTTGCTGAGGTTCAGTGTAAGTTTATTCGCTTTGAACCAGTCGGATATAATTTCCAAATCTATACTTATACATCTGATCAAGTGTCTAAGGTATTTATGGGTATGATACAATGTTGTATCATCGGCAAATAGGATTGAGCTGCAGTAGATCAAATGAAGATGAAGATCATTGTTAAATATCAAAAAAATCAAGGGACCTAAGACCGAGCCTTGGGGGGTGCCTATATTCACGACATATTCTTGGGAATAATAAGTTTTACCATCTGTTGAGATACATTTCGATCTCATCTTCCTGTCAGATAAATAACTTTTAAACCAATTCAGGCAAGATCCTCTGATACCATATAATTCTAATTTCTTGAGTAGAACAGAATGCGAAATAGTATCAAATGCCTTACTAAGATCAAGGAATACTGCAATCGTAAATTGTTTATTCTCTTTGCCTTTAATAATTTTACTAACAAGTTCTTGAAGTGCATGTTCACAGGAATGCTTTGACCTGAACCCATACTGACTCTCATACAATCGTTTTGTGGTATTTAAAAATTCATAAGTTCTTTTGTAGATGACCTTTTCTAACAATTTCGATAAGGTTAATAGTAAGGAGATGTGTCTGTAATTTGTGGGAAGGAATTTTTCTTTTCCTTTATACAAAGGAATGACCTCAGCTAGTTTCATTCTGTCGGGGAATTGTCCTTCATTAAGGGACCTATTGAATAGCTGACATAAGCTAGGAATTAGGAGTTTACATAATTCCTTCAATAACATATTATCAATGTTGTCAGCACCACTGCTGTGTTTGTTCGGTAAATCACTAATAATTCTTTTTAATTCCAGGTTGGTGACCGGGGTCCAGAATAAGCTTTTATCATTTCTCCTAATTTTGTTCAAGTAGATGTTGATATCATTTAAAGGGTTCTTAATGCGAGATGCAAAACTAGAACCTACATTAGAGAAATATTTGCCTATTTCATTAGATATAGTATTTGCTTGGTAATATCTAATGTCATCAACTTGCAGACTTTCTATGATGCTAGTTTTATCATTGTTTTTCGATAATGCTTTATTGATGATAGACCATAATTTTTTCGTGTTGCTTTTATATTCAATGCATTTGTCCTGATAGAACTTAGTTTTGCAGTACCGTTTTAATTTAGTTAGAATATTTCTGTAGTTCCTGTAAGTTGTATGGTCAGCTTCAGTGGCATGACAATTCAGGGTATTTCTATATAGTTTCTTTTGATGTTTTATGTTCCGTAGTAAACTTACAGGTAACCATGGCTCTTTCTGATACTTATTTTTACTAGGGGTGAAAGTCTCTAATGGCGCTATGTTGTCAATGATTCCTAACACAGTGTCATGTAGGTGATCAAAAGACTCTGATACAGTACCCTTTGTGACACTGTCCAATAGATTTACTTCTTCCAGACTACACCTGATTCTAGATAATGTCTTTGGAGTAATTTTTCTGCTGGTTATAACAGGGGGATCTTTTTTACTCAGTTTCAAATTTTGTGCAATTACATAGCAGGGTAAATGATCACTTATGTCATCAACCAAAATGCAACTTTTGCATTTATTGAAAATATCCTGACAAACCATTATATTGTCTATGAGACTAGCTGAGTCTTTGGTAATTCTGGTAGGTTTTGTAATTGTGGGCCATGTTTGGTCATCTATATTTAACTCTATGAATTTTTTTGTGAGTTCATGCCTGTCATATTTTAGAAAGTCCAAATTGTGATCCATACCAAGAAGGTACAGTTTGTAGTTGCGTTTCTTTATTTCATTTAGGACTTTTTTGTATGATTTCAGGAAATTATTTAAATTGGAATTTGGGGGCGGTATAATGATAATACTAATATTTTATCACGGCGTGTTTTTATTTCAATAGCACATAGTTCTAGTTCAGTAAATACAGACTCAAAGTCATGCAATCGTTTGTAACGTAGAGTGTTTTGAACTAAGATGCCCACGCCACCGCCTTTTTTATTCATTCTTTCTACAGATTCCATTTGGTAACCACTTATGTTGAATTTTGTTTTATTTTCTTTGGTCAGCCAAGTTTCATTTAGTAAACATACATCCACTAAGGATTTTTCTAGGAGTGATTGTAATTCACCTTTTTTGTTCATGATACTTCGAATGTTCAGGTGGAGCACTACAAGATCATCATGTGTAATTTGATCTTCAAAGTCTCAGGCTTCATTATAATACATACAAGACTCATTTAGTTCATTTAGGACATCTATGTTGATGTCTAACGATGGTTGACAAATGTTGTCAGTTCCTAATGGTAAAGGATGTACACACATTTCAAATCGGTGAGTTCACAGCAAAAACAGTGAAAGGGTGCAATGATGATTTGATAGAATAAAGATTTCCACAAGAATCAGTATTTATCAACTGAGTTTAATTGATAAATATAATAGGCGGGCAATGAATGAGCGAGATCTGTCTTATGTAGTCATTTTGTCTTTGAGCTTGTTTTATAACCGGTAATAAATTATTGGTCGTAACAATTATTGTGTTATCACCAGTAAACTCTTGGATAAGCAGTTACTCCGTACTATGTAATGTTATGGCTGGTAGTGATCTATTGGTCGTAACAATTATAATGTTATCACCAATAGATTGTGAATAAGCTGTTCCTCAATGTTATTACCAATAATGGTAAGATACACAAACAGTTTTAGTTCATAGAGGTAATTAGCATTATGTTCAGCTTACCATGTTTTCCTCCTGTGAGCTTTTTTGGGAGTTCCTAATTTGGGTGCGAGCTTCCATAAGTAGTACTCCCAATAGATTGTCCCCTGTCCAGTTATCTGCATCTAAGCAAGTTGGATCTCTTAGAGGGACACCACACCCCCATTTTCTATCATAACTGCATTCAACTAGTAATTTGTCGTCGGTACTCAGGAGCTGTTGTTGCAGTGTGGTGTTCTGCTGGAATTTAGCAAGTATACCAGGACTACACTTTTCTTTAGCTACTGCATTCCAGGATTCAGCTGAATAGCCCTCTATTTCATGTGACAGTTTCTTGCATGATAACGGTTCGCTGGTTGCTAGGATGTCCTTTGCAACCTTCTCGTCTGTGAAAAATTGTGCTTTTTGGTATTGCACATATTGTTCTGCAGAATGGAAATATATTCCATTAAGGAGAAAGGGACTAGGATGAAAGTTCGAGTAAGGACTTAGTTCTCCGAAGAATCCAATGCTGCTGTCATTGGTCCTACTGGAAACTTCAGTTGTACTCAGTCCAGCCAGTAATGAATGCATATTCTTTACTGTGTATGTTTTCCCTTTGATGATCAGTCTATTGCCATCCATCTTGCTCTTGAATCTGTATTCTTCCAGTTCTTTAGCCTTTCTAAGGATTGGCCTAAGAATTTGTCATTCTCTCTCAGTGTCTGTGTTGTATTCCCGGTCTGCAAATACCCCTTTAGGTAGTTCTTTTTTTTTGGTCAAATAATATGTCTGCACTGGCTTTGTTGGTAAACTCAATTCTCACAGGGAGGGCTCGTCTAGGATTGTAGTCACCAATTCTCTTGATGCTTTTGATTGGTATATTTCTGACAGCTTCTAGTTTCTGCTTGGCGTTTTTTCCCTTGACGGTGTTGGAAATTGTTTGCAGAGTTTTTTCTTTAGTGATGTCTGTTAATTCCCAGGCTTGGTCTTCTATTCCATGGAGGACAATGTTATTTTCAATAAGCCGGTTTTCTATAGCAATGATCCTGTTTTTCAGATCTTCATTTTCTTTTTTGATAAGATTATAGTCAGTGCGTAGTTTATGATTTTTGCACTTAATGTTGTCAATCAGGATGCTCTTGTTTTCCAGGGCACGCTGAGATGTTTTCAAGGCACTCAGATCCGTTCTAAGGGGATTGATCATAGTTTCCATATCTTTGTTCAAGAGTTCTCTTAACTTGGCCAGTTCTGGTGTTAGCTCACTGTTATCACTAGTAGCAGTTTTATCTGTAGTGACTTCAGTGTTGGTTTCCATGTTGCTTGAATTATCAGATGGGATTGACATGGAGATGGTTTTAGTTATTGTTGCTTCAGTTTCTAGAGATGATGAAGGTGGAGCACTATATATTTTTTTTGCAGGTACTTCAATGTCAGGAGAAGATGTAGGTGTACGTTTAGGATGGTTAGCTTCTTGAGTTTTCTGGGAGGGTCGAATATTTGATGTACTATGTGCACTAAGTGATGAACTTGTTGTACCGGTTGATTCCTTTCACTTTGATTTCTGCTCTATCACGGCTTTTATGCCAGGTTGGTTAATCTCAGGTTTTAATACAGTTTCTTTGTCTTTTCCTTTATCTTTTTTATCCTTTTTTGGACCACTTCTTCTGTTATTTAACATTTTCCGCAACCATGTTATTACTAGTAATCATAATAATAACCGTTACTTGCCTTTGTGCACTTATGTATTATCACCCATATACTACTTCAATTTAGCCAGTTTTGACATAATCCATCTATTAATCCTTGTGATTTTCTCACATTATGATCCTGAGTTGCTTATGCATTGATGACATAATCCGATTTTCAAACAATTGCCCTTAATATAGGTAAAAGCACATTTAAAAGTTAAGCTGAAATCGAAACGTGTCTGCCATGATGTATTTGAAATTATCATTGTCTGTAGTTTTTGATGTTCCTTCAGGGTATGTGAGATCTTTCACCTTGTTTATCAAGTTACAACTCTACCCAAACACCCATCAGGAAACCGAGAATGTTTGTGCACAATACACATTTCTATTTTGAATTTGCAAAAAGAAAAAGTATTTTGTCTCATTTATTTCTGTAACAGCAAACTATTCCTATGTTTAAAAAAACAAAATTACTATTTTATTTCCGTTTCTGTTTTGTATGTGTCTTTCTGTTTCTTTTCAGATAATGGAACTGGGAGACGTTAAATGTAAAAGGATATTCACGAGAAAATCATGACACAGTCGTATTAGTAACCAATGCTGCTGATTATCTGTAATACCTACAAGGCATTGAATACTCGTTTCTTCTTATGTGCTGCGTTTTTAACTGTCTTCAGAAATAGTGGATCTGGACGAAATGGGTGATGTAACCTATGCCTCCCGCCCATTCATCTGCCATGGTCCCAGCTTGATTAATGGCAGATGTAGGATTGATTTTCTAAGAACCTGTCCAAACCAACCAATGCCACCCACACCCCCCCCCCCCCCAGTGGATCCAAGAACTAATAAGTGGGACTTTGACTACATGAAATTTGTAACAACGTCCTTGGCAGCCACATGATCACATTGCATGAGCAAGACCCCCAGACCAGCTGCTTCTAAACAGTACTACCTACGTACTGCGTCAACAGCTGTAAACTTGGTTTTGTTTTTGCCATATTCAGTGGTAGATCTGTGGGATTGGCATCATTAGGATCTGTCAAAATACAGAAAGAAAAAACAACAGTTGATGAAGTTACCTGCCGAGGTCTAGATCCGCCACTGCTTCAAGGGTTAATAACTCCTTTTTTTAGGCCATGTATTCTTAGTGCCGGTATCATGCAATAATTGCACTGCAAAGGAAAGAGTCTCACTGGGTTTTCAAATCTGCGAAGATCAAGTTAACATGGTCGCTTCCGGAAAGTGACTTTTCAAAGGAGGCTCTTGCTGAAGCGAACTGTTGCCGTTTCGTATATCTGCCTGATCTACTGTTAGAATTTAAACACTTTGGGACCAAACACAATGACTATTCCCTGTATCTTTGTTTTTGTCAATAAAAGAGCACAATGTCCTCTTTGTTTTCTTTTATGTTCACTCACAGAACAAGAGAGCCATGGGCTCAAAATCTCAGTTAAGGAGGTATGCCACAATTAATTCAAAGTAATTGGAATTTCATAACGCTTTTATATTTTGTTGTTTACCTTACAA
>JBCAUG010205184.1:0-19298 GCA_038406175.1 Haplosyllis leylae | reverse complement strand
TAATTCGAATTCCACTTATTTCGAAGGAAAACCATGCCGACGAATCAGTTCGAATTAACCGTGCTCAACCTGTATAAGTTAATGCACTGGTGACAAGTTGCGATTACAAAAGAACTTTGTGAAATATTGGAATTAAAACTTTGAAGTCATCTCCTTTGAAAATGGGCCAAGTGGTTTGTGATGGAGAAATAGATGTCAGGGAGACATTGATGTCATTTCATTCTCTGGGTTGATTTGAGGGCTGCAACGTTTTTTATTTAGAGAAATAACGGCCTAATTTTTATGACGTTTGATCATAATCCATGAATCTGATGCAGGGAACTAAAATTCTTCGGTGTCTGTATTTAAATTACAAAAAGGCAAAGCATTCTTTTGTGGCATAAAGAATATTTTTTTCAATTAAAGCCAAGTAAAAATTGTTTTTCAGTTCCATGAGGTAAAACACCGTCTGTGAATAAAGCCTCACTTTTGAAATTCATGATTATTTTTATGCCGCTCAAATCGCTTACAATTGCCGTTATTCTTGACCCAGTTCGACATGTCCTTAGGTCTGTTTCAGCGGTTTGGCGGGGCTGGTCATTCCTAAAATTGGATCAAAAGATTTACTTGACAAAAGGAGTTGTCTTTGGTCCGACGTCAGCATAAAAGTGTGATTTAATCAGAAACGATCAATGAACCGTAAATGAGTCGCGTGTCATATCCAAATTTTCCGATGGTTGGGTCAACCAAATTTTTATGCTTGATTACGTAACATGTTGAGTATTAGATGGAAGGTTTGCGACGGTGCCCTATATTTCTTTTGGAATTGTAGCGAACTGAATAGTCGTATTCAGGAAATACAATGACTAAGGGTCCGTTTTGGAATTGCCCGTCTTTCCTTAATTTTACGTTTCAATTGGACGTAGACCTTTTTCCTCGGTGTTTACATAAGAGTTGAGCTAATGTAATAATTTCTAGTGTGTGCAGAATTAATGGGCCTGTAATCTCATTAGCTATTGTTGCTGCTGGGAATATGTCTTTGTCGGGACGACAAAGGAAGCCTGAAAAATACACTACTCCTTGTCATTAAGCTTTTGTTACATACAGCAGAGCTTATGATCCATATTTATGTAAAATGCCAATAAAGTTTTAATTTCCCAACAGATAAAACGTCAAGGACGATTTCCGTTTTATTATTCATAATGTTATAAAGTATCAGTTATTTTAGCTTTTTATCTTGTCAAGAAAATTAGCATAGAGATATCACCGTGAGTAAAACTTCTTCCATAAGCCGTTTAAAAGTGATGTTTAATTTTTGCAATCAAACTTCATTTCATCGGGTTGAAATATCTAACTGCTTATATTTCTTACACCAAATTTTGGTCACAAAGTATTTTTCTGTACTCTCAATGTGCGACCCCACTTTCTTCAACGGTCGGAAATTTGCGTCATTTCATGGAATGTTACACTTAATTCTGGCTCATTTTTTACTTGCAGGGCTACACCGATGAACCAATATCCAAAATTCTATGCAGTGTAGAAGATGGACCCGTAGTGCAGTTAGATAGGTAAAGGGTCAACGATTATTATTAAATGTTATCAAATAAAAGATTTAAAATTAGTTGTAAATACATATTTCTTCATTCTTTGATATGGAAGCTTGTAATAAAATTGTTTGCTGCGAAAACGAGTGAAAATGAATCGTAATGGTTTTTTGGATTTCGTTACGGCCTCCAGTAAAAATTGCTAATCAGTGACTTTCCGCAATTTCAACAGTAGCTAGAAAGTTTAATATCTTTCTTCTTTAAAAGGAGATAATATAAATCAGTACTTGGCGAGATTAAGTTTACATGTGCCAGTGAAGATAGTGGAACAATGCACGTGTGTTGTCGCATAATGCTCCTTTTTTCTTCAGAAGGCATCCAATGCAAGCTGAACGTGAAGAATTCTGCAAACCTTAACGAAGGATATAGCTTTTCTAATTTAACCCCAAATTGCATGTTTATAAGATGGCTTCTTTTAGATTCGACCTCAAAGTTGCTCCGAATTTTGGCGTCAAACGTAACATTGAGGAGGAGCATACCGTCACCATTCTTCCACTAGATGTCATCAACAACTATTTTAGTCTTGGTGCTGACGCTCACGTAGCGGTAGAATTTCATGAATCCAGAGGTAAAATTCGTGGCGTCATGATCTTGCTATGACGTCACAGACGCAACTCACTCTTTAATTTCCTGTAAGATCAGCAAATGTGTGTGGCACATCAAGGTGGCTTTTGTCCGTAGAAAACAATTACAGAAATTTCTTTTCATTTTGAGATTCGCGTATAAACATGGAAGTTAGATCTATTTTAGAACACAACGCCTCTCCTAGTATTTTATTAGAAGTGCTCATTAGAACTTCACTGCTTTTTAGACGCAATTCACTCTCAGATATCTTGGGCAAAATTGTTCACAACCAAAACATATCAAATGAAGCAAAAAGGTCTCGAAAAAGCCAAGAGAGAGTTACTTCTGATAACCCAACAAATACATACTATCAAGGTGGAAGTGTACATAACTTCGAACCATTTAGATAAAATCTTTCACAGACATGACCACTGCCATGAAATCACACACAATTGGACTGATGACACCAAAACCCTACAACAAGAAGATTTACAAAAAATGAACCATGATTACCACTGCACTTACACAGGTGGACCTTGGCCGTAGAACCACACCCTGAACTGGACCCCGACCCGGAGGAGGGGTCCGTACCCAGTCTGCCCCTCGAGATCATGAACAATTACTTTAGCCTTGGTGCTGATGCACACGTAACACTTGAATTCCATGAATCCAGAGGTATACCATCCATCCATCTGGCATGAGTATCTGTCATCTGGCTTGTTTTTGTGGGAAGATGTAAAGTTACATGTGGCTGTTGAGTTTCTAGAAATATGCGTAGCAGTTACATGCATGAAAGATGTATGGCGTGGCATGATTAAATGTTGTGGATTAATTGGTTTACTTCGTTTGGCCTTAGTATTGTGTAATGGAAGAAAGAAGAGTAAATTGGTCATTTTGGTTGAGGAAATCATCACTGCACACAATTTTTTCTCTAATTTGGTTTTTAAATACGTGCGTCCCGATCCTCTTACAGTAGTTTTAATGGAAAAAAATTCTTTAAGAGTACATTTTTAATTTTTAACAGTGATAGTTTTTAAATTTATTCATTTTAATGTCATTGTTTCAATTAATTTTAATTGTTCAATTGCATTGTTGTCATTGTGTTTCCAATTCAAATATCAATGTCGGCAATGCATTTTACATGTTGTTATGTGTATGTGCACAAAACCAGTTTTGCCTAAAAGAAAGCGTTTAGACAGCAAGCCTCTTTTTTGAAATTCTGTCATGGCGCCCGACACCGTGCGTATTTCTAATAAAGCACTAAATTCATTAATTGTAAATGTTCCATTAGTAAATAGTAAACAAGATTTTCCCCACGTTTCAGTATAAAGTTCAATGACTGCTACAA
Organism: Haplosyllis leylae; assembly: GCA_038406175.1. NCBI lineage: Eukaryota > Metazoa > Annelida > Polychaeta > Phyllodocida > Syllidae > Haplosyllis > Haplosyllis leylae. Next base: position 15,803 of record JBCAUG010205184.1, on the reverse strand, counting down.
GTCACAGAAAGCATGGTCTGTTAAAATCATGATTAATGTGAGAAATATATGACTGGCAGGAACTCAATGTATTTTATCACCTAATATAATCGCTGCTCAGATGAAAGAGAAATGAACTGGGCTTATTAAAAGCTTATTACAAAGATGAAACGGGGCTGTACAAATTGTAATTTCCACCGAAAGAGTTGGTTAGGTTCTTATTTGCTGGTGAGGTGCTGGATTTTTATTGTTTTTTTGCTTTTGTGTTTCAGAGGCCAATCCAGAAAAGTTCAACAGTAGATTTAAAAATAAAATGTTCTATGCAGGGGTAAGTACATTTTAGACGATCTTGTATTTAGAAAACAGTAAATGTATGGATTCAGTAAAAACTCTGTTTCGCTTTTTCATACAAAAATCATCATTGTATTTACAGGCAGGAGGTAAAGATTTATTGAAGCGAAGCTGGAAAGACTTGACTGAACACATCACGCTTATAGTGAGTACTCTGGCACATGAGTCGGCAGCTTTATTCTGTCCCCGCAGTTAAACTTTGAATAATATTTGTTTTCGTGTCTTATTTTTCAGTGTGACGGTGTTGACATAACTTATAAGCTGAAAGAGCTTAAAATCCACTGCCTTTTATTCCTTAATATTCCCAAGTAAGTACATGGTAGTGTCATGCGCTAACAAACCCGTAGTAATAATACTCGCTTCCAAGGAAAGCGCTTTAATATGACAGTCACTATCACACAACCGTTTCCACTCCATTTCATTTGTGTCTGTGATCTCAGGTACGCAGCCGGTACCCAGCCCTGGGGCAACCCGAGCATGGCCAGTACGAGCTTCGAACCACAGAGACACGACGACGGTTACTTAGAAGTCATAGGTTTCACTACAGCTTCCTTGGTAAGTTAACACACAATAGAAATGAAAACAATTCTTGTTCCTCTTTTGAGATTACCATACTCCGCACCAAAAGAGAACACGATTTTATTCGCTTTTTGTGTTACTGATAAGTACTATTAACGTTTATCTAACTTGACTTGTACTGGAGCGTCAAGCCTCCGACGGGTTTCAGTTCCCTTCCACACGCAGTAGCATCAACAACCCATTGTAAGAGTTAACGCTTTCTTTGCAGGCTGCACTACAAGTAGGAGGCCACGGTGAACGCATACTGCAGTGTCAATCAGTGGAACTGACCACGTACAAGACGATACCTATGCAAGTGGACGGCGAACCGTGTCGCCTTCTGCCGTCCAAGATCAACATCACGCTGCGCAACCAGGCCAACATGGTGCAGAAACCAAAACGACGTGGTTCAGTACCACTAGGAAATGAGTAAGTTTCCTTCTGCAGAAAGCAGTGCAAGCTCAATTGCATATTCTAATAGGATATAGATTAATTATTATCAACATATTGTTTAAATACAAAATTATTTCTGAAAACCCTTTGGACGGCCCCACATTGCACATAGTTAAAATTAATTTGAGAAAAAGTTGCTGCATTTAACATATTTCTCTGAGCATTAGTGATAAGTTACATAGTGTAAGGCGTGGAATAGCATGGGATGCTTGGAAATAGAATAAGAGTATTACTCACTTTTTCGCATGCAACGAAATGCTTGATTGATCATGACATTAGTTATGATGCATAAGTCAACAAAAATGCGTAACACATATGACAGCTTATTTCTTTGATTTGTTTTAAAAAGTTATAACAGTCCAAAAACATATCGTCGGTATGTCAGTTACAGCAAAATTTTGCTCCGTCTGAACTCAGTGTGAAGCACTTTTTGCCTTACTTGAATGCCATTTTCATAATTTTTGTCAACTAAACACTTGTTGCATTTTTTACACACAAATGTACATTAAACTTAAAACATGACCGTTATCTCTGCATCTCATTCTTACAAATATTCAATCTCGTACACTTTTTATCGTACATTGTTTGTACATATCAATTACATGTAAATTTGCATCCCAGTTACACTCTTTTTTATTAGATATTTTATACAACAAAAACTACTCATTGTAGCGAATCAAGTGAAGGTCTAAACAAAGATCAGGCGCTGTTCATATCCGCCGAACATGTCCAACATTTTCCTCCCACGTTCGCAACAGATATAAAAAAGGAAGCTGTGGATTTGGTGATGAGTTCTGCGCTACATTACACATAGTATCGAAAACCACTTCGTCCGAAAAAAACAGAAACCTATTTACGCCATACACTCGCCCAGATTCCTTGCTTTCAATAAAACATAAAAAAGACAAAATCAAATAACTACTGCAGTCAAAGGATTCTATTCCTTGACATAGGAAGTGAATGCATACTTTGTATTTCAAAGACAAGCCATAAAATTTGTCTCATTCTAAATTCAGGCCCGTTCCAGTGTCATGATTGTGTTCCTATACAAAATCACTTATATCTAAATTTCTTAATAATTTTTGTGTTCTACTCTCGCAAAACGTGCCAAGTCGATGACATTAGGCGGCCTTTTCATAGGTGACAGACCGACCATAACAAATTTAAGTCTATAATATGAAAATGATTTGGTTTTTTTCGGTTTTTTTGTAAAAGAAACAAAACAGTAATTTTTGGTTTTTGTTGGTATGATTCCGATTCACGAATCGTCATTTTATGTCACATTTTAGGCTCCCCTTCTTTATATCTTCGTAAGTAAAGAACAAAAATCAGTGTAAAATAAACAGTTTGAATATGTGGGCCCTTTGTCACTTCTATATCTCTATACCAGTTGTTCTGAGTAGTATATTAATCCCATCTGACTTCCCTATAATTTTATCTTCGTTTCTTCCTCATGTTAAGCAAAGTGATCGTCACATTTTGAAAATATGACGCTTTGTGTTCTGAGTTCGTTGTAAAACGACGTCGTGCTTAAACCTCATGTCATCAAAAAATGTAAAACCGGTACATAATTGGTTATTCCTGCTTTTTGAAAAACATCCCTTGATACATAACTTGCCTCTTATTCTTGTGTCTCATTTCACCTTTTTGAAATTGAAGTCACAGCAACTATTAGATGTACAAAAGTTGCCTATAATTGGTCGTTTTGGGAACTCGATATCATAAACGTAAACCCGCTAAATTGATTTGCGTATATTTTTCTGGTTTTATTAAATTATTCGTATTTGTGCCCTGATCAACTTTCAGTGTCTTTCTAAGTAATACAATATTCTCTGACTGTAAAATCAGTGCATTGGCCTGTTGAAACTAGAAAGTAATTAAGAATGTCTCAAACAAATTACAGAATGCATCTGTAAAGATCCATAGAGGTCCGATAACTTTTCGTCAACATTGATCTGACTGGCGTATTTTTAATGGTCATTGCACGCGTCATTAAAACATACCTGTTGTCTTAGTGTTGTCCGAGTCGCTTCAATCTTCTGCGAAATATTGAAGAAAATCAGAGTTGCTTTTCTTATTCTTTTCAACAAATGTTCTTTACCTTTTTTCAATGTATGATTCTCTTTATTGCTTTTGATGTCGTACATTAACAGAAAGTAATCACGGATGGAGAAAACGTCTGATGAAACCTTTTGTTACCATTCTTTCGACGTGAACACAGAGAGATTCAAAAAATATTTGGAAATCATTCTGTGACCAAATTAGGAACTTTTAAACACGGAATTAATTAGAAATTAAATCTTAATTGAAATTGGAATAATTAGCCTTATTTAACAACTGGATTTGTAAATGATTGACGACTGCTTTATGCGATTGTTCTTAATTATCTGAATTCAAAATAGTCCTCTTGGAAAGAATATATTTTATGAGCCATTTATTGTTGTCTGTTAATTTTGCAGGCCTCCAGCCGTAGCGGAGCGGTTACGAGTACAAGTGAGTCGAATCAGTATGGCAGATTACGAGGCCTTACATTACGACAAGGATAAGCTCAGGGATGCATGTGTGTACTCCTTCTTTTCTACGTCTTTTTTGAATAAAAATACAAAAGCAAAAAATATTTGTGAAAATCGGAGAATTTAGAGGCAAAACTCTTCCGGAACAAAAGAAAGTAATTGAATTTTTTATTTCCACACTTGGAATAAACCTGAAGTTAAATGCAAAAAGTTTAACTTAGATTAAAAACAAACTGTAACCAAGAAGACACAAATATCATGTGAAATTGTTAATAATTAAGTGGCTGGTACGCATCACTGGAAAATTAGCCATTTTTTATTCACATTATCCGGACCTGGAGTGCAACAAGAGGCCAGAGAAGCCTTTGATAATGATGATACAGAGAAATTAATAATCCCTAATGAGCACGAACAAGTCGTACAGGGCACTTGTTGTATTCTTTAGTTACATCAATCTACGAGGAGTTTACCATGCTTCAAAAAACTGATATACTTCCCAGACAATTACCCAGGTAATGGCTTCGTCGCACTGCCCGATTCCGACTCCCACTTGATAAAGGTTACAATGATTCTCAACTGTTTTGGTCCTTGTGCCGATAATGGGTGCCGTACCCATGAATTTCCGATGCCTCATCCCATTGACATCCATTGTAATGTTCTTGGAATTGAAATTGGGAGTTGAGATCGCAATTGGTCAGTGTGAAAAAAAAACCCATGAGATGATTTGGAACGCTTGGATGAGGTTTAGAATGGTTTTGGAGTTTTGAACATTTATTTTGGAGCATGTGGAATACGAGGAAAGTGCCACGTTAGCACATATGGTAATCTGATGAATTTAAATTTATTTTTAATTTTGTTTATCACAGCTGTGCCAATAGGAATCATAGTCGTAGAGAACGATGCAGACCTTGAGCAAGTTCGAAAACATATCAACAGGTTACATTCGGTAAGGCTAGGGTTTTCTTCGTTGTTAGCTTGTTCTCAATTAAAGGCTCAAACTAACTACCATTAAGGATAGATTTTTCATTACTGTCGATTAAGAATTCGAAGACACCGTTAGATGGAATATAATAAAGACTACAAAATTCACTTTTGAATTTTTAAACAGGATTTAGACGAACAGGAGAGCAGTAATAAAGGTTCTACGACGAGTTTGTCACCAAATTGGTGCTTTGTTGATTGTAAGTAAAGAGTTTGTTCTCTACATATTGTTGTTGATCGGCCTTTCACTAGAAACTACCCCATTTTAATTGGTATCAAACTTAATATTTTATCTGAGTGCCGGAAACTTGGATCAAAGATACAACAAAGTGACATGATTATATCGCAGGCTACTTATTAATGATTTATTTACACATGGATTGTGAATGAAATGTGTCTGGCCCAAAACTCATCGTTGTGATTTCTAACTGTTAAATACTTTATTGTCACAACCACAAATACATGCACAAACAACGGTTTTGACATTTTTTGTGTCGTTGTAGCTACGACGGCGGAGCGGTTCTTCCGAATCGACCGGGCGCAGGAGCACTTACACTACGTGACGGACATATCATCTGAGGATCTGTACATCCTGGACCCAGACCTCCACGTCAGCTTCACCAAACCCAACCTCCACAACAACAACAACCACCTCACTACACTCAGTCCGATGACGTCGCATCACGGCAGCATCAGCGGGGAGATGTCGCCGGGTCTCACGCCACCGGTCATAGTGCAGGACATGGAGGACGGCGGGGTCACTGTACATTCCAAGTTCAACTTCAGTATGCCGACACCTCCTAAATCACCCCACGGGTAAGGCACTGCAGTTTGTAATTAGTGTTTCGTCTGGATAGAGAATAACAGTTTTTCTCAGGAGAAAAAAGGGGGAGTGTATCTAGGCCAAAAAACTGTGTGGGAAAGTTGAAATAATTCATGTGGTACATCTGAATCGGTATTGTACCATCTTCCGTTGACATTCCCGACTTTCAAACATCACGGCTCTTTGTACCACAAAGTAAATATTTTTAAGGTGTCACACAATAATACATGTTACGTCACGACACAACCTTACCGATGCAATGAAACAGCGAATATCGCTGTGCAACTTGTGTATTAACTAGAGTATAATTGAAAATAAGAATGTAGTCTCGTGCGGTAGGTAATGGTCATTTATACCTTGGGGCATTGCACCGTACAGGAAACGAACCAGCCGAGAACACCTGATTCCTAATTACAACCGCCTTAGGGTGGTGACTTTTTCATACATTTCCCGCATCAAACTGTATCGAGGGAAATACTCAAGCATAACACCTGTCTACTGTCGTTCCCTTGGGAAAAAAACGTACTCAGTTCTGGATGTTATTGTTGAATTTACATTCATTCATAAGTGTGGAAAGACCTCAATAATTATTTAAAATAATACCCAGGTAGAAGATCCAAACATCAAGACGTTTTCGGTCTCCTATTCATATTTCAGCTCAGGTTTAGCGATTTTTTGCCTTACCAACGGTTGGTAATATGATTGCAAACAGTGATACGGATTTGTATTTTTCCTTCTCTTTACTCATGTGGGTTCGACAATCTTTATTTATATTTACAGTTCCGACCCAGATACGCCTAACTCGCCGCAGATTAAAATCCAGAACTACAGTTCAGCAGATGACCGTGATCCAATGAACAAATGTAAGTAAAAGTCATTGTTCAAAACAGGAAATATGCTCCAGTTTTGTAGTAACCTTCATGACAATGTTTTGCAGAATTTTACGATTTTCATACCCCGGCAGAAAGGAGGCTGAAAAAAAAACTAAATTTATATTAGAAAATTAAACTTAAATTAAAAATTCTTTTGACACTAATCTTCATATTCCCCGGCAGAATCCAAATAGGATTATTGAAGTTGCATTAAATGCTGATAAATCTGACTTATCTTTGAAAAGCTGTGTTGATAATTACATGAAATTACATGTCATTTATGGGGATAATTATTCACCGAGAATTCACTTGTTGACGTGTTTGGTTTTGTTGGTAACAGATTGCAATCTGGTGCCAGGAAAAGGTGAACACGTTGCATCCTCAATACAAATTTGACATTTTGCTCTAGTTCTGGGTGTTCTGCATGTGTTCACGGATACAACAATAAAATAAAAAATCTGGGACTAAAAAGTCAAAAAAAATGTTGCCGAGATCGTTAATGGCAGTGAGTTTTACGAAACATTGATTGCTCAAACTGACAAGGAATACATATGATCAAACAAAAAGAAGTAAAGGTTGTTGCTCAGATGCGTAAAATACTTTTTGCAAATCATAATGGATTTATGAACACTGAAAAAAACAATATACATACCGTTTGAAGTACAGGGATTTAGTCTCTGCAGACAGCTTTGAAGTTTGCATGTAATAGGAAAAAGACAAATATGCCTTACCTTGGAGTAATGACATGTCAAAGACGATGTCTCAAGAAAACATCAACAGGTAAAAAATGGTTACATTTTCTTTGAAAAGTTTTCAGGCATCTGTCTGGGTTTTTCCTTGCTATTTATACACTGTCTTTTTTCTGTTTTCAGTACTTACGGATGCAGCGAAAAGAGGCGATTTACACAAGGTAGGTTTTCACAAAACTTACAAAATGTGATTAGCAACTAAATAGCGAAAAACTTTCACTTGGTGACTCGCAAGCCACACTCATTTTTGTCGGTGACAGTCCCTATTCATGAATTGACTGTTGAATGTTTCTCAAATTTCACAAATGTCTCAAAATATTATGTTCCTCAAAAGGCTAATGTTAAATTCTTTGAACTGGGGTTCCTAAAGAACTACCTCAAGTTGAAGCAGACGTCACATGCTTTTTGCTGCCATCCCAGCAAAAATTAGTTGTTTCTGAATCAATCCATGAGTATGTTTTTCAACTAACCTAAATTCCATGGAGCTATGGTGTAAATGCTTATTTATGTACGTATTTGCAGATGATAGAATTGGAGCAAGCAGGTGCTAATCTACTCGCCACAGATCAGCAGGGTAACACGTGCTTGCACCTCGCAGCAAGGTTCGGTCACAAAGACATCGTCAAGTTCCTGATAGAAGCGGCTCCATCTGCTATACTGGACATGGCCGATCACGAAAAGTGAGACATTAGAATTCCCGTTTCAGTTCTGAAGTATGTTGCAGATAGGTACTGTCAGAGTTGTATGCTGCTTTGAACGAAACTTTACTTGAAATACCTCTATCCTTATGAATACCTCGCGAGTTCTTCTGTTGTTTTCCAAGGAGAGTTTTAGAGATGTTTCAATGTGTAGTAGCCTGTCACAAGTCCAATATACTTTCACAATTGTTTTTTTATTAATGTGAGAATCGCCAAAAATAAGCATAATTGATACGCATGTACTAAAATATCGGACTGAGAGTTGGATGTATTTAAAACTGTTATTATCATGTAGGGGTCAAACGGCACTCCATAAGGCGGCTTGGTACCAGAGACGCACCATATGTTGTTTGTTGGTGGCAGCCGGAGCCTCCCTGACCAAAACTGACTTCCAGGTACTGGTCTCGCAATTTCATGATGTAATTGTAAAATACAGTAACTCAAAGAACGGAGAAAAATCCGCAGTCAGCATATCAAAATGTTAGCTATGAGACAGTAAGAACTTTCATGTATACCAAAAAAATTTAACAGAACCGGAGGAAATAGTGAAATAGTTGGCCACGAAAGTAAAAGTACCGTTATATTTTGCTGTTATAATTTCAGGGGAACACGCCAAGAGTTCAAGCCGTGAAGGCGGATGATAAAGAATTGGCTACGTACTTGGAAAGTAAGTGAAAGCACTATTGACATTTACTTATTACGTGGGAATGTCCAGGACACTAGATGTAAAGCTTCATATTGCAGTATGAACGCATTTGACTAGCTTGGTAAGTACTATATTCTGCTAAAACTGTTGCCGTTGGCCTCATGTGAGAAATAGAAACAGTCCACAGACATTGATGTCTGCATTTTCAGGAACAGTATCAAGATTAAAATAAAAGCAATGTTGTAGAGATACAGAGAAGTAATGGACATACCCTTGGTACCCGATTAAGGTTCGTTCATACCAGAAATAAATAACAAAACATGTGGCGCCAACTAGCACAGTATTAGAATGGAATTAGTACTGAAGCTGTTCCTATAGTTGCCAATTACATCCGTATGGGTGAAGTTACCATTAAATTATGTAATTCCTACTATTTTAATATTCACTACGTTTAGATGATTTAGGGTTTGTTCAATAGAAACTACTCTATTTTATTTATCAGGAAACTCTTGGAGGCAAAAATCTCACCATCCCAAAAGAAAGAAATGAGTAAATAGTTTTTACAGACAGCCATTTTTCTAATTAAAGTAATTATATAAGGCAAATGCAGCAGGAGCTTTTTTGAATGGTTATCTTTTTTGTGTGCGGTGGCCCGGGGAAATATCACTCTCACTGGATTGGTCTGTTTAGTTTTCTCTCTCACGTAGCCACAATTTAAGTAAAACATGAGGTCTGTCTTAGTATTCTTTCGTCATGGATTTACTTAATGTGAAGAATTGAAGTTTATTTGGCATGTTCATAAATAACTCTGGTAAGAGTGATTGGTGCAAAGCGATGATCGATCGAATGCTGTGCGTGATGTTTGAGAAAAATGAAACGGGAAAGCAGTTCCAATTTTTTTATCTTTGAAATACTAAAACAGCATTTAAGATGTTTGATTTTATGTGAGTTGCAAACGCCATGATAAGAACAAAAAAATGCAGTAAATAATGTGGGATTAATGATTAATTCCAGCCTATCCTGAGGATTATTGATGTAAGAAATAGTTTCGGTACTTTTTACATCTTAATTATATTTGTAATCAGTGTCTTTAAAAGTGGCAATACATTACATACATTAAACATGTTGTTCTGCATATCACTGCATAACGTTTAATTTTCTCGCAAAAAAACATAATAATTACCACGGGTCACTTGGGGACATCAGGTACCATATGAAAGCACTAATACAAAATAATTAACATGCCTGGTTCATGGTTTTTTGTGTTGTATTATTCCAATACCAATAACTAACTTGGTAAAATTTTTTTGTTACGTTATGATTTACTTGAAGCTGGTTAACAGCTTTCACTGTTGCGGAAATCTGCATTATTGAATAATAGTTGTGGCAGCTTTTTGCGCTAAAAAGCTGCTTGATGTGGGATACCTGAACTTGATGAAGTCAACGTAATTTTAAAATAACTTGTTGACTTTGTGGTACACTTTAACTTCATTTAGCTCTTTTTTTTGTTTCTTTTGGCTTTTATTCCTTTCTTTTGAAAATACATGGAGACAATTCCTTTACCAAGTGGTAGACTAGCTTTTACAACATTTAATGTTGTGCAGACACTAAATGGTATGCACAAATCTACAGAATAAAAGTTGTCTGTAATACTGTTGTGTTTTTCATTTTGGATGAAATAAAACTGGGCCCCTTTCTTATTCTGACAAAATTTTGTGACGTCAACCCGATGTTCCCTACTTACACAACTGTACAAAACTTTAAAAACCATCTTCTATTTGTATTGTTTTGTAATTTTAGGTCAAGAGCAGTTTCAACTTGTTGTTTCCGAAGATCAAGAAACGGCCGTATGATATGACTGCGAAATTCAGAGGTCCTCATTGTTGCCGCATGCACGGAAAACGGAAAAATAACTGAAATATACATTCATGCGGGGGAATCTGGAGGGAAATAGTGTATTACACGCAGGTTATCTACAAAACGGTCACAAATTGCCCAAAGAAATGTGATAATTGATAGAAAGACTAAGTCAACATTGTATTAGTTACTTCCTTCGGGTAGGAGTTACCAGAATAGTACACATACCAATGTAAGTGGTAAAAAACAATGACCGCTTAACCTTTTGAATTAATCGAGGTTACTAAAGGATAACGATAGCAGGGAAGTGTAGTCAAAATGCGATAATCAAAGATAAAAATATATGAACGAAACTTTTGTACAAATAGTAAGACTATATCTCTAACGAGATAGTAGAAAAGTTCGTATTTCAATCTTCATTCATTTTGTAATCTTCCCATTCCAATCTAAAATATTAATTGTTTACGTGAAAGTTTAAGACGTTATTATTATTATGGAATAATTGTCGTATAATTTTCCATTTTGTAAAATTTACAATTTCTCTAACTGGAGAATTTAAAAATACATGGTTCAGGTGAACATTCACTTTTATAATTAGAAATATATTGCTTTACGATGACCATGTATCTTAAAATACTCCTGCAAAAGAGAGCGGGGTGTAAATTTTCAGTATGGATATTGTACTTTTCTTTTTATTAATGACTATCTTTAAAAATTATAAAAGAATTTAATTGTGATACTGTTTGTGATGTTCACGTCAGTTTAAAATGACATTAACATTATCACTTTTATGAGCATATTATTAGTAAACATCATTTCGCCACGCAAATAGATAAATCAGAGGGTAAATTTCTTCTGTCGATGACAGAAATAAAAGAACTAAGGTTAATCCATTTTTATTTTGCTAAACATTACTGGGTTTTGTTGTCTATAGTCTTTTAACGTTTGTACCAATTTGTTACACGGAGCGAGAGAAAGAAAAATGTTGATGAATATATGTATGTAATTATAAAGTAACGTGAGAATATTTTCTTTGCACAAAATCCTAGTGTGGCTTCCATAAGGCTTTGATATGCTAGACGTTTCACCGAAAGAGAGTAAATTTAAACTTTACAAACGCTTAAATGTTTGCTTAACGAAAGTGCTACGAAAGACAAAAATATTCTTTCTATCCAAATTAAATCCAGTTTGACTCAAAAGGCGGGACCTTTTGATATAACGATGTTTTTTTTTGCAAAATTGTTAGTCACCGTTTTTGTTTTCTTATTATAAAGTCGGTTTAACACAAATGAGATTGGCCCTCGCAAAGATTTTCATATGAAAGAGAATAAAAGGGACCAGGAAAATGAAGTACATTAGAACCTGTTGTGTAAGGCAGTTGTTGGTGTAGTTTAATTTTATTGTTAACACACAATCCATTTTGATCTTTCAGAATTCAAGCTGTTACTGCAAATGAATTTGCGATTGAAAATGTTTGTTAGTAAATAAAATGTGCATCGTAACAAGGTTGAGTGCAGTGTCTTCACACACCATACCAAATACCATATCAAAACACACAATTAAGTGTCTTGTAAAGAAACTAATTAACAATAAAATAAAGTCATATTTACAACATAACACAGGATTTATAAACATTGTCGTTTAGCTGTTTTAAATGGCATTGTATATTTAGGTCTTTCCTGTGCCTTAGGCAGTTGCGAAAGAATTTCTAACCTGAAGTACTTTGTTGAAAATGCAAGTTTGTATCAAAGCAAAGTACCCAATTGTAAAGGTACTTCCGTCTGGTGAGAAGGTGTTGTAGTTTCAGAATGGTTTTTTGCTGGAACAATAGAAAACTAAAGTTACTTTCCACGAAAAATGCATTATGAATACTTGGTTCATGGTTGCAGAAATGGGTAAAGGACTCTTCTGAAATCACATTATAAAGTTTATTCTATGTAAATAAACAGACTTCTATTTTTTACCGCGTACAAACAAAAGACACTTGTACAATTCAGCGTTTTGCATGCTTGTTACATTATTGATTATATGTGTTATCTTGCCTAATAATTTTGCAACGTTCTTAAGACATGTGCCAGAAGAGAATGACTTAAACCTTAATGAAATGAAATGAAATGTATGTGCTTCTGTTGGTCACTGCCGAAAACAACTAAATTTGTCACCTAAAATTATAAGTTCCATAAGTCAAGAAGAAAAAAGGGTGAAAAGATTTCGACGCAAGGATGCAGTGACTTACATGCAAAATATCTGTGATCTAACCAAGATCTTTTTAATGTGATAACATGATTAGTTACCATAAAAAAACAAATTCTAATCCAAAAATAAATAGTTTCTGCGACAGAAAAAAACGTACATTATTTTATCAACAAATAACTAATTTGTATTCAAATATTTTGTGTTTAGTAAAATGCTACAAAATACTAAGTCTTGGTTGAAAATGAACACGTGCAAATATTTGTGGAAATATTCTTGACATAGGAAAGAAAATTTGGCTTTAGTGTCGCTTTTTTTTTAAAAAAAAATTTTTTGTAGGACACATGTCCTTTTCGCGGGGCCGCTGATACCCCTGTTTTGGACTTCTGGTGCCATCTGCCCTGGGTTTCAAAGCCAGGGTGGATTTCCTCGCTTGCGTGCTTACTCGCCTGCGCACAACGGATTCCCCAGATTCACCTTTAGTGTCGTTTTTTGTTCATCATACTAGCTTAGTTTATTTACATAAAATTTAAGTTATAAGAATCTTACCCATGTGTGGTAACTACTTCACTGTAATCCAAATTGGAAACACTATTTTAAAAATACAACTGTATGAGAATGTCGGCAGTCTGCCCATACATTCTGAGATATAGATGTGCCGTTGTAGAGATGAATTATTATTATTATTATTCGAGATGGTGATAAGTGATTGTTATTTTGTGGTATGTTAATTATATCGTGTTCCTTCTTCTTGTATCAATAAGTTTGCCTACATTGTTCATCTGCATTTGACAGATAATAACACTTCGGATTTTTATCATTCACACTTTGTTGCAAAAAAAATACAAACATTTAAATACATGGCAATGATATCAATGTGACGGATACAGGGCTCCTCTCCATCTGGAAACCTGGAAAAATCCTGGAATTTTGTGACTTTTCTAGAAGTCCTGGAAAATGGTATGAAACATGAAAAAAGGGGGTTTTATACTTGCTGGCTGGGGACTGGAACTAAACAGCGCCCCCTAAATTGCTGAAATAGGCTAGAAAAGTAGATTTTACTTGGGGGTATTGGAGAAAATTTGTGTTGAAATTAAACTTTTTTAAGGTTGTGGATATTAATTCAAAGCAACTTGGGAAGCCACTTTAAAAATGAGTGAAGAAACTGGAAATTGGTTGGAAAAATTCTGGAATTTTTTGTCAGTTGGGAGAAGTGAGAACCCTGAGGATGTCACCCAATCTATGTACATTAATGGTGTAATCCAAAGCTTATCTTACCACCAGTGAATGTTGACAAATATGCCTGTGGTTCCATACTACTTGTGATGCTTTAATTTATGTTCAACACACTGGCTACTGGCAAAGACTTTTTTGAAAGTCCAAAGGTTAATAGCGTAACCTTTAATTATTTATTATTATTGATTGCAAAATATTATTGTTGATGTTTCACAGATTTTTCAATTTAAGATTTTTGTTGTACTGCTAGTAAAGCCAATCACCGGTGTATTAATCTTTTAAGAATGTTGATGGACAGGGGGATCACGTTGGGAGCATTTTGAAGTGTACAAAACATACAGAACGGCATTCATTTCCCAAAGCGTAGTTGCCTCCGTCAATATTTTTTACCAAAGAAGTTTAAATTACAGTACAATGTACGTGTAACAACTCCATTTCAAAACAATAGAATTTCCATTTTAAATTAATTCGCACGAGCCCACCTTGCTTTATACTGTACACACCTGTAACAGCATTTTTAAAATCCATTTTGCTCTGGTAGTTTATAGCCGAATAAGTATGTTCTTTGCACTTTGATTTAAATGGAAGACCCCGAAGACAGATAAATGAAAATGGTAAACGGTCCGACGTTCTCAGCAAAAAATCCAATTGAATTACATCCGACTGAAAACAATGGTGTAAAAGCAATGATCAGAATGGCCTCTACAATATGCAAAACATACAAGGGGCATCTTTCTTATACTATGTGTTACTTGTCCTCACTTCTGCTCAATAAATTTACATTTTATATGAAGCTGTAGTCGATTTTAGTTTTCAGCGGCATAAATATAGTAATCGTTTGGAGTTTGCTCTCAGGTGAAGGATCCATACAGCATTGAAATAATTAGTAAATCAGTTTAAACTAAAAATATTTTATTAGAAAACATATGTATCCAATTGTGACACCAAATTTCTAAATATTTTATTTTGGTCGATTTGAGGTTGTTTTTTGTAATTAGACGAAGCAGGCAATATTAGCATAGAGTAACAAAGATATCAAACAAGAAAGGGTACCCTGTTCTGGCCTGGGGTACCCCCCCCCCGTGGGTAGAGAGACACCTGTGTAAACATATCCACCATCCTTGGGATGCGGGCGGTAATAACAAAAAAATCTGCCTCCAGTGAGTTCTTATCTGGAAACTTCTTGTATGTGAGACTGACTCTACCTACTGAGCTGGTGAAGTTTTTCGTCCTCAATCTTATTCTGGCAGATCTGGCAACTCTGTGTTAAATGGTTAACAAAACTTCAATATTGAGGTTCAGATTGATATTTTAAAGTTCTAAATAGACTTAAAATCATTCTGTACAAAATTGATATATTTTTATAGAAAAAAACTTACATATTTTTAACTTAAATATTGATCAAATAAAAAATATGAACTTCAATTTTTAACACGAGGCTGCCAGATCTCTCTCAATAAGGTTGAGGAAGGTGTTAGTTGGGGAATATTTAAACTGAATCAAGTCGACTTTTTTATTTGGATGGTGAAAACTGTCGTTAATTGTTGTGACTGACTGACTTTATTTCTGAAACTTTCAAGACATTCCTCAATAGCTCAGTTGGTACAGTCATAGTTTCACACACAAGAGGTTTCCAGATTTAATTCCACTGAAAGGCTTTGATTATTCTCTGTCGTGGAACGACAAGGCACCACCCCCTGTCCCAGGGAAAAGGTAGTACGCACCTCGGAAAGGCTGCCCTGCTGGTCAGTAGTATAACTTAGTGATCCAATCATAGGAAGGTCAATAAACTAAAATCAACCAATAGTTGAACTAGTGATAAGCCCAGTGCATCACATATGTTAACCAATAGGCTATCAGCCTTATCTAACTATAAATAGCGGTAGAATGAGGT
>JBCAUG010205183.1:0-34916 GCA_038406175.1 Haplosyllis leylae | reverse complement strand
AAGTCTCCACCATTCAAAATGTGAAATACCCATAGACTTACATGGAAAGCAAAAAGTCAGAAATTACTGATATTGTCATTTAAGTCAGAAATTTGCGCTGTTCCCTCAGGGTGCAAAAGTTCCCAAAACCCAATGAAATTAAAGTAATTTCGTTTCAAATTGACCATACCTGAAAATGATCTCTTCTAGATCTGAAAACACGAGTAAACGGGAAATTGACATTCGCATGATTAAATGGCATGTTGTTTTCAGATTTCACTGTGCACCGGATACGCCAGAGAGGAGCACGTGTTCACGTCGGTCCACTCCTCCCTCCAGGTCTACGTACAATCTGGCACATCCGGCAGTCATCACAGGAAATTCAGCACTCTGCTCTATTACGAAGGTGAACACACTTAATTTACTACATTAAATGTAAAACATTTGAGGTTATAGATTTTGATCGCAAGAGTAGAAGAAATGGGACCAATCACGCCCATAAATAAAGCCTTTGGGTTTTAGGAGATACGTTTTGTCTCGGCAGTAGATGTGCTGCTATTTTCTACCATGCTGTCGCCATTTTATCTGGCTGTAGGAAAGTTTTTAACTTTTGTTTGGAGTTTGAGATGTAGGCGACACTGATAATATTATATGTACGTTACACAATGCATTGGCGGACCTCCTCTGGTAGTATTAGTAACCAGCGATCCTCCCACGGAGATGAATTTTTCGACCAAAGTGGGAATGGGGTGGGGGGCGGGGCTGGCCTGGCCTGGCATTCTGTAGTTTGGGGTGACAGACCAGTCTGAGAAATACTGGATCCTCTGGTGCATTTAGAACTAAAATTGCTCTGTTGTGCGTCCAATGGATGCTTAATGAAAAATAATGAAATTTGAACTGCGCAATTCGATTCAATTTACCATTACCAAGTGTGGCAAAAGAAGGTTGTGAAAAATAAATGTTCCATGGATAAACTCAATTTCCGTTCACTGGTATCGCGATGTGATGGGCGGGATATATGGTACTGGGTCAAGTTTCCAACCCATTGTTAGAAGTGCGTGGCAGGTGCAACAGAGCCCTGTAATCTACATACAAGAAGGAAGCTGTCCTACAGGCCAATGTACATATTGTACATATGTACATACCCTACATACCCTATACATATAGGTATGTACATATGTACATACCCTATCCTAGTCCTGGTCGAGGGGAGAGGGTACCCCTGTCCTGGTTCTGGCCGGGTGGGGGGTATGACTGGGGCCAGGACAAGGGACCCCCTCCCTATGGACAGGCAGACAACTGTGAAAACAGTACCTGCCCTACCCTTCTGATGCGGGCGGTAATAAAGTCGTGTTTTGTGTTGAATGTAAAATGCGTGCTTGCCTCGCAGCACCTCAAAGACATTACCAATGGGTTTGATATGTGTTCCATTGTCACACATTCGAGTTTTTCCACAATTACCACAACACAAAGTTGACAGATTGGCAATTACCTTGTTTTTCCCATGTTAAATTTGTTAGAGTCACTGATAAATTTGGTGGAATATGCTACTTAAACTTCTAATTGATAATGTGTATAAAAAGAACTGACATGACAGGATATGTGCAAGAAAATAAAACTTAAACTGAAACATAAAAATGCCAGATCTGGCAGATATGCCAGATTTGGCAACTTTGTATATTTATGGAAAAACACGATTTGGTGATAACTAAACGCAATGATAAAAAGGATGTTCGTGGATTATTTTTGATTGACGTAGCAATCTGTACAATCTGTAGAGAAGTAAAATGTCCCGCCTATAACCTGTGAACCACCCTTAAATAGGATGAGCCATCGTACAACCTGCACTGAACACCTGAGACTTAATGCAGCCTTTACTTAGATTCCGCATTGGGTTTTTGCGTGTCGGGACAGAAGGCATCATTGGCCACATACCATGAGATGCACTCAAGTTACATCTGACTGCAGTCCGTCGGGTAAACACGATTTGGCTTCAATAAACAGTTCCATAAAAACCTTGAGCTCAACATATAGGGACGTAATTTAATGTCGCGTTCGCTTTCTCTTGATATCGCGGCGGACAGATGCCTTGGTGGTCTAGCGGTTTGGACGCTCGCCCAGAATGCGAGAGACCAGGGTTTGATCCCCTATTGAGGCACTGACTTTTTCCATCCGTCAGAACCCATTGTTACATTTAGTGCCCAATGTGGGGCTCATTGACTTATTGTTTGGTCAAAATGTGGGGACTCACTTTCCCCGGGGGGGGGGGTGAATGTCACAGTGGACAGATGCCTTGGTGGTCTTGCAGTTATGAGGCTCGCCCAGAATGCCATAGACCAGGGTTCAATTCCCTGTTGTGGCACTGAATTTTTCGATCCGTCGGGACCCACTGTACATTGATATCTCCTAAAGGTCAAGAAATACAGACGAAAAGCGAAGGTGGATGCGAGGGCGTTTTACAGGAGCTCGATCTGTGTTTCACTTTACATTTTAACCAAACACAATGTTTTGTCTCTGAGACTGCTTTTACAAATTGTGGGCAGCGTCATATCAAGTATCTATTTTACTTAGTTTATATTCTAAATACTCTTGTAACCTTTTCATTCCTTTCACAAATGCAGACGACTCAAATAAAGTATTTTAGTAACAACGCCTACCACACAATATCGTTTTCATCACGAGGTCATTTACATAAGTTGAAGTATTATTTCAATAGTAACATAGCACAGTGACATTGGACCTAAGGATGCCACAAAAATCAAGCAGAAATCTCAATATAGTGTGAACACATCCTGACATTCCGTGAGCCCAGCCATCTCTTTACCTGAATATTCATTCTAATGGGAATAATTATGGTAATTTATTGGAACAAAATTACAGTTGATGGCCTTCATAAAGTAAGTCGGCCACCAGTGTTTTTTTGCGAATAAATGGAAATGTGTTACTATTTTGTCAGCAAAGAAACATTCCATTTGTAGGAGCCGGCTGACACATGTGACAGTTAAAAACGTTTTCAAGGTTTAATTTCATGGATGATTATAAATTTTAGCTCACAAGAAGTAACTATTCAAGTGCAATAGAAAAATAATCGATTTAATGAATCCTGGGTTTGTTGTAACAGCAAAAGGATGTGCAGATCTGGAGGAGGTTTCTGATGCAGATATAACAAGAACTGATTCCACAGCTGTTGTCAAGTGCAAGACTTCCTTGGAAACTTGGCATCTGGTCTGCAGAGACAACACATGGATTGGTGACGTCAGAAACTGCAGTCATTCATCATCAACAGAACGTAAGTGACGTCATAACATTTTACGTAGATTCAACGCACATACGCAAACATTACCGTGGGCGTTTTGAGGTTCCTTCACACCGAACGAACGAAATTACACGCGAATGCCAATGTAATGTTAAAACAAACAAATATGCATTTTGGGAAAAAAATTTCCAAATTCGCATACATAACAAAATGTGATACCATTAAGATTACATGAGATTTTCACTTGTATAGCTTCGACGGAGAGGCACAGTTGTCCAAATCGACAAACATTGCTTTCGCTTTCGCCTTCCAACCGTGTGTAGTGGCCTTAAAGTAACCTCAATTAAACTTCAATTTCAGGTCCAAACAAAAGCGAAAGAAATGTGTCCACCGAATTTAGAAACAAAGTGCAGTATGGTTAGTTTACTTAGATTTATATCACAAGAGGTATTCGATTTGAAAAACATACTTCCCAATACGTGGTTTGACAAAGTTCCTGTAGACACAGACATAACGATAGACAATTTCCTATACCTTTGCGAAAGACAAATTACATTCCCTTAGATGTTATTTTTGTACCATGTATGTACTATGTGTCGTCCTGAAATAATACTGCTTTTGCGAATTGATGTGAAAACTCGAAGTACAATTTTTCCATTTTGTCACGTCAGTTGTTGTGACTTGTAAAGGTCCAATTTAGAGCTTATTTGAGTTGGGTCTCAAATATACATGTAGTGCCTTGGGAAAAAGAGGAATGTTTGTGTGGTATCAGTGTAGTTACCGATGTATTGTAACACAACATAAACTTGTTGAAGTCGTTCTGAACCACATGTGTACACATCTTTGTTGTTTAGGTTTGTCATCTGAAATGATTAGTAAAATAAATAAATAAAATTAGCACAGTAAAGTTAATTGTCACCTTACAGTGCAAATGGAAAAAAAATTCCTATGAGATAGTTGACAAAGATTGTGAAAACATGAGATTATTGATTCATCATTACTGCTTAAAAGGGTAGTTTATGTTTAAGAAGTCATTATGATTTTAGCTAACTCTTCACAGACATCACCATTGCACTCCTAGTATTTTGTGCAGGTGAATAGATAAGATGACATTTTTTCACCTCAAAACGCCCCCAGAGACACGAACCCTAATTTAACTAGCAGTGTACTTCTTTATTTTGTTAATTACCTTGTGCTTATTGTGTGAAATGTGAAACCGCCTGTGGCCATATCTTGTGATCAATAAATACAGTCCATTACTTCCTAGGAGTGCCATGTTTACATCTTTGGAAAGTATATCAAGTCGAATGCCTCATGTGATTGTGCAGTTTTACCTTGAAATGAATATTGTGCTGTTGGTAATCATGAGTGGTAATGGCATTCATTTCAACGCAGACTATTGATTAATTCCACAGGTATTCTCATCGCTGTGTCAGTCGGGCTGATATTGGGAGTTTTTCTTGGATTCACACTTCTAATGTGTATGGCAGTCTATAAAAGAAGGTCAGAGTTCTTTCTTTTTTCAAAATAAAAAAATAGACTGAAGTACCAAATCATTTTAGCAGTAATCTACTGAAAACTCAATCTTTTAAAAATGCATCAGTGTGTATTATAAGGGCTACCATGGGAATTATACTTCGTAACATTTCAGCCACGGTGTACTTGACGTTGACTGAATGATTACGTGGAATACAGTGTAGGGTTCTTTGTAATAGTTATTAGACATTTGTCTATTTGTCCTCTTTGATTCTTCTTTTTCACAGGAAGCGACGAAGGAAGGATACAGACCTCGAAACAACAAGACAGAACACCTTGTTGTGTGATTACAGTGATGACAAGAGCCAATATGCCTCGTTCTTACCAGCCAATCAGTATTCTTCATTCATAGCACGTGGTGCCCCACGTGATGATGGGGCAGCTGATGGTTCAGCTTCAGTGAACAGTACAGGCCAAGTGACTCAATGGGAATGCTCATGTGATGTGTCACGTGTTGTACCATGTGACACCCAAATCTTGGAATCTGGAACACCAGATGTGATATATACTCCTAGAATTCCAATGGAAGCTGTTTTGGCCACGTGTGAAGCCTGCAGAACCAATGAGATCCTGAATTCAATATATTCCAAGTCACCACAACCAGTCTCTTTACAAGCCAATAGGAATACTTCTTTCATGCCTTCCAACCAATCAGGATCTAATAGACAAACAACTAATCAACCAGTGACTGTCAGTTATTCTACCTATGATACCCTACCATCCAGCTTACCAAAAGGTAATGGAAGATGTTTGCATTCAGTGAAAGAAGAGGAACCAATCAACAGCAACACCAGTGATTACGACAGTATTAACTCCAGCAATGAAAACAAGGAGAATGACATTGAACAAATTGTTTCTGTGTGACATTTATCTTGTTTAAAATTGTTGTTATGTGCCATGAATTTGGTCTATTTAAAAACTATACATACATATTTACTTACACAGTATTCACCACGTAAGGATATTGACTGAACATTTTACGACAGTACACATAAATTTAAAAAAACGATCTAGTGAAAGAATGGTTGGTTTTAGTGCATTAACATGGAGTGCCTCTCTTGCTGTTTGCCTTTGCGAAAAATTCGAAAACCAAAAATATACCATTATGATTTGGTTAAATATTTTACTAAATAATACACAAGATGGCACAAAATTCCTGCATCTGTCTTTGAGGCCTTTGATTTCAGTTCACGACTTTGTTTGAGAAGCAGGGAAAGAAGAAGAAGAACGTTACGTAGGTTTCTGTTGCCCTTGGTGATAGAAATAAAACGTTCGCAACTTGAACACCCACCTCTTGCTGCTAGGATGCGTGATTCCTTACGGGTTTGAATTGTTGCAACCAGTTACTACCCGATTTTACTACGTTTTACTATTTTCCCGAAGATTTTGTTGCAACTGTGATGCACAAAGAACAACCTATATCAGTTTGAATCCCTGGAGATGAAATTTTCCGAACTTACAACAGAATACTGGTGGTACTCATTTCTGCTGAGCGAGCTATTTTTCTGACAGCGTCGTCCGTCCTCTTCTGGGCTCATTTTGACTATTATAAACTAATTTATGAAAAACTCACGAGCTCAAAATTCCATCTCATAGGACATCTCCAGCTGCACAAATAAGTACCACCAATGCAAAATTTATGGGATAACTGAGCACATTTGGTTAAATAAGTAGTTCTAAACTGGTTTAATATGTAGATCTACCAGTACTGGTCCTTTGAAAATACTTCGATTGTAAGAAATTGATGATGCGTCACAACGCAAAGCATCCAGATTTTTGCCCAAACCCGTATACGGTTACGGACCTACCCTTTATATCTGGTGTAAAGTTGTGTTAATGAAATCAGTATCAAATACACAGCTTCAAAGACTAGAAGACATATATGTCGCCCTACAACGTCATTTACGTATTTGCCATTGTTATCATACCTGTGTTCTCGAATTATGTCAGTTATACCTTGATATATGAAAGAAGTGCGCTTGATTTATCCTTTCGCATAAAAGAAAAGAGATGAATTATTGTGTAATATTTGTACTTATTTTACCAAGATGTTTTTAACCCGAAACAAATTATATTTTTAACACGACTATGAGGTAAAGTATTATCACACGTGGGTGAAAGAATGCAGCTCTTTGGTGCAGAAAATATTGTTCGCCTTTCGAAATCCAGCCACGCAATAAACGAAACACACCCACGTCCTTCGAATGGGTAAGAAGGTAACAAGTATGTTGTCAGATGCAGGACTCACAATCAAGAAGGGAAATAGTGTTCATTCTGTTCAGGAAATAAGGACCATTGCAACAATCAGTCAATTCACTACAGGGGCAAGCTGCCTTCACCAGGGGATGTAAATAGCCCTTCTTCTTCATTTGGTTGTTAAGCCAAAATTTCACTCTATTTCTTAGCTTGGTAATACCTAACGGGTCCACAGCACATTTTCACAGAAGCACTTGTAAAATATAAAAATATGGTTACTCTATTTCAGACAAAGATTTTTGGCGATATAACCAAGTATTTTTCAAACTGTATATCGTAATGATTCGAAAAAGTCCTTGTCATGTTTGAACGAATTAAACGATGTCGACTGTATCTTTTGATCTAACAGCTTCTCAAATTCCATTCTAAAAATGGAAATGTGGATATTGCATGAGGTGAGGATATCTGCTTCACTAAACAAGAAGACATGTCAAATGCATTTTATATTCATCTAGAAACATTGAAAAACCCACCCGCTTTGATTCGGTTATTGTCTTAAATTACTGGATGATCAAGTCCTGAGATTGATAAAGAAGTCAAGAATAATTGCAATCCCGCAACCCCTACAGTGCAAGATTCCGTGTCTTAATTGTTAAATAATGGTTTTTCTGTTATTTTGAATTGTTTCATAGCCAAATATTGAATTCCGGAATTCATTTAGGGTAAGGATCACTACTTTCAATAATAGTCATTTTCATGTGAAATCAGGAAATATTCATTGTTTTCTTTGAAAGTGTTGGAAATGTCCGAAGAAGACGTTGAATACGCACGTTTCCCATTAATTGGTAGACATGAGGCAAATGAGTAACTGGGCAGAAATATACCGTATGAACGCAATAATTGAAAGCAATACAATACAATGTTGGATAAACAATAATAGTAACAAGCCGTATCAAGCAGATCACTATTAATGACCATCATGTTCATCCCTTTTGTGAAGTTGTTAAATATTTATGTTGCTGTATGAGCAGACTTGAATGGTGTAAAATAAATGGGAAATATCTTCACAATGTTCCGAGTTTATTTTCATTAATACCACTTAGCGTGGGGTTTTTGTACAGCGCTTATTAATACCATTCATCATCCCGACGGCCTCGTGTCTCTGTCCATGTTTCCACACATGTCACAGGTAACGTTCAAATTTTTGGCTTCGTAAAGTTTGATTTGAATATTACCTGTGTAATGACACAAACATTGATCATTTATAATTGGTTATAGACCTGGACCTCTTTGTGGTTTAGTGATTTTCCGCCTGTGTGTTCTTGTTGACATGAGGTTCTAAATAATTTTCCCTGCAGCGATTGAAGACTCCAGGAGGGACGGGAACTCTCAATATGTTTGCTATTGTTACTGAAATCGATTAGAATGACCTGAAGGCGGAGGCCATCAAAATCACACGGAATTACGGTGTGCACCAGTAAGGATCACAGTCTCCTCTTGCTATTGTCCTAGTATTACCCTGTGACAACTTGAAGTGAGAATATGATACCCAAAAAATAAAATTCAATGAATCATAACAGCAGGGTAACATCATTAATGGAAACGATCGATAGTGCGATAGCAAAGTCATCTGCAAAGGAAGTAAACATCTATTCACAAATACCACAACAATGCCTTGGACAACCTGGCTTATTCAACAATGGCCCAGCTTTCCAAATCATTTCTTTTGAGCCAATCAGCGAAAGGCCGACATTAAAATATTTTCATGAACCAAGTGTAAAATTAGTAAGGATGGACATGATTGGCACATTTTGGCAGGCACCGACGAGAGAACTATATTACGCTGCTATAAATATTAATTACTGATTTACAATTAAACTATTCCGAAAAGAAAATCTCTCTAAAATGTAAAAGCATGAAGAGGTCAAAATAAGCAGTGACTTCAGAAAAGTATATTAAAATTACATTTTTGGATGAAAAATTAATAGTACTGACTAGTTTATTTACTTAAAATAAACATGCATTAAGTGCAAAAAAGTAGTTTTAAAATATCTAAAAGATTTCCATTGAACACAGTGATCTGAAAATATGTCTGGCTTATGTTTAGGAAATTTGACACGAATGACATGAAATGAAAAAGAATACATAATTTTTTTGACATCCCAAGGGGACCTCATCTGATCTGTGTCTTAAGGAGTTAAAATGACAGTCACGTCAAGTTGAATATTACAATAGCTTTTTAAATTGCACGACAGAATGACATCTCCCTCCAGGGCACGCTGCATAGACGTACTGGTTGACTTGTGCCAAACTACAGGCTGTAAAAACATTCTTCTTCTGGTACCAAAAACATCTAGAGGGCAACATTTTTCTCTTTGGATGAGTTGTCTACTGAAGCCAGAGAAAGGTAGTTGACATATTGTGTAGGAAGTGAAGTTTAGTGTGCTTTAATGAATCCTGAGCAGCTTAGGTAATCTTGACTTTTATTGGAGAGGTCCCTGAGATCTTTTGTCGAGTCTTACGAAAACTGCAAAGGGGCTTGAAATGAGACGTAACCTTCATTGACTTTTTTGTAAAAGTTTCAGGACCAGACATAAGATTAGTGAATCTACTGCAGACGGGATTAATTAAACATCGAGGTTGATGAAGAATAGGAATTTGCTTTCACATAGGAAATGCAAGGTTCCATTCTTCTGAAGGAATAGTTGCCATTTGCCGCCTAATATAATTAAAAAGTGACAAATACAAAAACCTTGGAAATGCTTTCTGCTAGGCCCTGTTGACTTAAAAATTTAAAAAAAGAATGAAATTCTACTTTATTTCCTCTATTGTCGAAACAACCAGGTATTGTTTCATCAAATGCAGCTATCAAATGCTAATTTGCTCCTCTCTGCTGGCACGTTTCTCAATAATATTACTTATCCCATGGCAAGGAGGGGAATCCGATGTAAGATCTGAGGTGGATCTACAACTTATTCCCTCATCTCCTGATCAGCCAATCAAAATGGAGGATCGCGCCAGATGCAGAATAACAGCTGAAATTAATAAATATTCTCTGACTAAATGTAGATACGTTTAATTATGAATATAATAGTAACCTGGAGGAGGCAAACGAACAGGGACTACTTGTGATTTTTTGACAAACTTATTTCTGAAACAAGACAGTCTCCCATTAACATTACCAGGCGATACCGACCACGGCTCCCGTCCTAGACTTGCTGGTCATGCTGGAACAGACCTAGTGGAGGAAGGATAATCCTTTTTGCCCAGTAATTCCACTAGTCCTTCTTCCATGGTTCTTCTCTGGGGAATGATCATCCTTCCTGCCCAGTCCTTCTTCCTTGGTCCTTCTGTAGGAAGGGAGGGGAGGGGGAGGAAAGGGGTAGGGTCACCCTGTCTGGAAAAGAGGAGCGGGGAAGGATCACCCTGTCTGGGGGAGGGGAGGGGATTGGGTCATGCTGTGGACTGACCCCCTTCCTCCAGTGTGAACAAAATCACACACGAGTGTGATTGGTTAATTTGAAGTAGTTTAAAAAGTCAGAGTTCTTTTTGAAAAAGAAAGAATGTCTTGTACAAATCGGTAAATACAAGACTTGGGATTCACTGTACAAAAAGTTTTGGATGTTAGGGAGCTTCTGCATTCTAATCTCGAATCTTCTGTTCTCAAAACCAATATCGCGGTAGCAGGTAAAAATGTAGACAAAACATCCTGTACCACAATATGTCAACAAAGACTAACTATTTCTCGCAAGGGCCTCTGTCTGCTTCACATCCTTTCACATGTTTAACATCGCATTATTTTACATATAGTAAAATGAAGATAAAACGGTTTGATTCAGTTCAGTCTACCCAGGGTAAACAAGTGAAAAAAGCACGCGCTGATCGATAGTAGACAAAAGCGTAGACACAGTTTCTACGCGGCTACACGCTCGGTGGGTCTCAGTACATGAGGCAGAAGATCGATGTTCAAAACGATATGCTTCCTCATACAATGCAAACACACTAATGGCAATGACAATGGGCTTTACACTATTTAAAAGCTAATTCAAACCAGAAAAATCAGTCTTATGTTAAAAGAGCAACAGCACGTAGTGTCACCTGTATCAACTGCAGTTTCTATTAACAACAATTCATTTACCTAGGTTAAGTCATACCAATGGTCAAGGTTGCTTTCTCCCAATAACTTCAAGCAGGGGCAGTTTACAAGAAAAATAGAAAGAGGAAAACTTACATGAATATAAGAGGCCAAACTCAGCTATGTAGCATTAGATGTAATCAATTTGAGTAATTTTTATTAATTTCATACAAGAAAGGCCAGACCCTCTGAAATGCCTTCTCATGCACTTCAAACAGAGTAATGTAGATAACAATGTTTTGTAGATGTATTGAGCATGAATTAATTTGAATAAATAAACTCCCACAATGTTGCATAAATATGTATCTGGGTGTACATGAGAGTTTTTTCCTGGTTACACAATATGAATGTGATAAAACAAAATGATGCAGACGTGTAGCCTTCAAATTATTCAGTTTCATCCTCTTTGGGACTTTTTGTAACAGAATGTGGCGAATATTCAATTCTTTCTTGTGAAAATGTTTCCACTGATTTCAATGTACTATGGAAAGGAAGGCAACTTTACACCTTAAGAAAGATGAAAACTCAATTGCATAGCAGGACAGCATAACCGGTAGTTATTTTTTGGCCTGATGGTACTTTCCTAAAGGTAAGTAGTCTCATAAAATGAGAAAGTATACTACAATTTTCTATCCCAGTGTAAAAAATACATTCAAAATGAGGCTTTAAAATAATAAACTTTTCCTTGTTTGGAATTAATTCGATTATGTCATATTAGTCAAGTGTAAAAGTGGATAGCAGTCTGGCTTAACATAATTTCTCAGTAGTAACATACTTTCAACGGTTACTTAAGAAGCTAAAAATAGTTTCCTTTAACACCGCGTTTATTCTAACTTCGTGTGTTTAGCCTTAACATCTGATATATTTGTAAACTTTGTAATTGCTTAAAATAATGAAAATCGATTGTTTTGGAGAGTAAGTGTTCTCATGTTCAAAAATCAAGAATGAATATGGTCAACGACAATTCCGGACAAACTATCGAACAAAACAAAAAATAATTAATGATAAACCTGCAGATTTGGCTTGAATGCATTGCTTTGAATGTGTATCAGGTTTACCATCAGACCTGCAGGTATTGTGTAACAGTATAAAGTCAATAGCAACAAAGGACACGCGTCGCCTTCCTGTCTCTAAATATTTTAACATGAATCTGTAACCAGATATAGATAACATATAGTGCTCGAAATAACGTTAGTATAACGTTAGAATGATGCTATTGTCTACGTATGAAATTTTATTCTGGTAAAATACGTACACCATCAACCGACTCAATGGAGATAAAACAAGAACAAATGACAGACTTTCATATACGTAATAAAATCTGTTCTTGATGTATTAAAGGGAGAAAACAAAAATGAGTTTTATCAGAAATAGCTAATGACAAAGCAAGTTTCAGTCGATTTCTACATCCATTTAATCACACCGCCTTTCAGTATGTCTCATTTTTAGTAGCTATTGGTATTGGGAGCAACTCTCTCTTGTGTATTTGATGTCATGTGTCTCATTAGAAAAAGTGGCGAAAAAGCATAAAATAAAATGAAAGGTCTAATGGAACATTTCTCAGACAGAAATAAGCTAATCACAGATAGTTTCCTTGCGGAGACTAATAAAATATTGCCGTAGCTCGAAATTGGTCCAGTGGTTAGAATAAAGTTTAAGTACTCCAGTTTCTTATATTCACAGTGCTCTCTTGTGTATTGGTAATGGACTGCTGAATGAGAGCATCTGGACTCGTGTTTCATGGGACCGACACCAATATTATGGTTAACTAAGACTGTACATTTTGGTACAAAAATTACCATATTGGTCTAATATTGTTATCAACAGAGATGAAGAGTTATTAAACTGCGCCTAAATAAAATATGGCAATGTTTGAAGGTATGTAACTGGCTCCTGGCACTCACTATCTTAATTATGTACTCAGGTCCACAGTTCCCACGTCCACTCTGCTCAAGTGCTGATGGGCCCCAAAGCTGTTAATTTGGAACATTTTGGCTTCAGCCTGGTCGCTTATGTAAAAAGCTTTAGTTCATTATTGATGACATGAGTGGCACAATAAAGAGACTGAGGGGTCCCTCACGTGTCAAAAGGCATTACTCAGGGCTCTTGTAAAATATGCAGCCAAGATTTTGCTATATCTCATTTTCAGTCTTCCAATCATTTCAGCCTAGGCTAACTATTATGAAATGGGAAAAGGTTTGAGAGGCAAGCAGCAATTTCACACTGTTAAAGCATATTTAATGTTATTAAATTTTATTCTTTGAGGACCTCGAATTCTGCAGCAAATAATCAGAAGTGTCAAAATTAACCCCTAAATCTTTGTGTTACCATAGTTTGTTTTAGCAAACTCCAGTCTGATACAAATTTGTGAATAAATGTTTTCTGTCACAAGTTACAATTTCCAATTGGCATTTTACAAATAATCTACCTTTGCAAATCAATGTTCAACACATTATCATTTTGATGTAAAAATTCTTAACTCAAATGACCCCAATGAAATGGTAGCTTTGTGAATAAGTTCGTGTGGAAGATTCATTACACTTTTGTTGGTGTTTGTAGCTTCTAATTATCATCAAAACACGGATAAATGTGTTAAAGGACATGAATGTCACAATCAATAAAACATACACAATCTACACAGGTCCTTCATATCTCTACAGCTATTCTACGATTTGTGCGATTTCGTAAGTTGCTATAACAAACCACACCAGGGAAATTTTTACAGGCTTTATGATATTTTAAGAAGGATTTCACCTTTAGAAACAAGGTTTTGACATCTTTATTGCCTACAACTTGCTGCTGATATACTTTGAGCTTTTCTTGGTGAAAGCAGTGAAATGCATCAATATTGTTTTAATCGAGCTCTTTAGATTTGATTAATTGTCCAAGAGTATTATCACTAGCCAAAAGCTTTACAGAATATGAGATTATGATATCCAGTCTTCTCAATGAAAAGAATCTAATAAAAAACATTATGTTTCTCTTTCTTTGACGAGACATCATCTCAACTTCGCAAGCACAGCCTGAACGTCAATTATTTAAGAAATTCAAACTGCAATATTAGAAATGTCAACTTTCTCTTTATCGTTGTGCAGTAGATATAATTTCCGCACTTTTGCTCCAAACGACACCCAAGAAAAACCGCACCTTCCATTTTCCCAAAGTTGCTATATTTTATCCACTTCATTATCTTCATGTTGATGATATTGACATATTTATTGCTGGGAGATCATCTCCTTTTAATTGTATTGTTCCGTTAATAATTTACAAGCCGATACGGCATCGTGTGAAGTGATCTCTTTTTATTCTGATTGAATCGGATCTGTTTCATTAATCAATCCTCACTGTGACATTTACGGATCTTAGAAGAGGTCGGAACTGTTATCGACGATTTTACCGATCCATCGAATAAATGCCCGAATTGATATCATTTCTCTTCTGCAGACAAAGAATTGGAACATGCCGAACCAATAAAATCCATTGTAAGCGTGTACGTCTGGATCTGGTTGTTCCGTTCTTGCCGATTACAAGCCTTTTTCTGTTTATTTGTCCTCTTAGAACAGTTTGTATTACATTGATTTTCTGAATAAAAGGGCGAAAAACCAAAATGTTTTATTTTCTTCTTAAATCCGATTAAATATTTTGTCTATCAAGCTACCTGTTTTCTGTGATAACCGATTAGTGATAACCGAAAGCAGTTTGTCTGATTACTCGATTAGGTAACCACCAAAGTTTTAAACTCCTATCTCCAATAATTTACATCATATCCATTATTTTTATGCCCAGAAATATAATACAAAGACATAAGAAATGTTGTAATGAAAAAAGAGATAGATTTATTGTAACCAGCTTAAGGATTTTGATGAAAGGAAATGTCTTCATGTTGTCAGATTGAATCGCCTTTTCACCAATCCAGGTATTGGTAAAATACAATGCTCTGCCCTTTGAATTTGCTTTGGTGGATTTGAAAGAGGTTCTGCAGTAGGCAGCCTTCCCCACGGGCCATTTGTTCGTAAAAAAAATTGGCAAACTATTAAATCGGTACCCAACACAGGATTTTTTGTGTTGAGAAGAGAAATGTAACGGAAACTGTACTCGGTCAAAAAATTATGTTTCGAGGTAAATGACATCGTTTCATATGAAACGAATAGTATTAACTTCAAAAGACGTAGCAGGTAAACGTGTAAACGGGAAGAGTGGTGCAAAAAGTCCGCTAAATAGACATGCCGAAACTTTCTGCGATTGAAGACCATGTAATTCCCTTATCCACAAAGCCTCGCTTCACTTGCAGAACAGAACGACAGCAGAGCGAGAAGAAAGCGCGAGCAGACAGAGGACATGGATCACAATTAGTGTCAAACTGTTTACAAGAGCCCAACTTTGATAAGAACCAGAACATGATTCTGGTGGAATTTTACTCGGAGTCTGGAAGGATCTGCGGGAAACGAAATCGATATTTATTCAAGAATTGGAAACTGTAAGTGAACTGTACCTGAGACTCTGTGAAGGAAAAATTGCTTATTTAAGGGAAAAAGAGAGGAAAAGAAAGACATTTCCTAAAATTTGCTGAGTATATTTCAAAGTTCAAAAGTTCTGTGGTGTGTTTCTACATTTCCTCCATTTAATGGAACCAGGCAGAAATACTTGTGAATCGCGAACTGTCAGATGCAGTAGTTTCTCTCTTTGTAGTCTTCTACAGTTTGTCAACTAGGTCTTTACCAAAGTTCTACAAAAAGTTGACGTGCACCAACTAGCCAGCGAATTTTGTTTATCACAGCACATGATTATTTTCACTATTAACCACGTAACGTTTATTTTTTAATAGTTTACAATGGAATTCATAAGCTGGGCCAATTCTTCAATCAATTTAGATCTATTTGCAATGCACCAAAATAATTTCATAATGAGCACAGGTAGTTCAGTAAATTTTTCGACACCTGGATTATATTTGCCATTTTGTAAACAAAATCTGCTTAGTTATCAATTTGATGTCCATACCAATGCACTTTGATCAAATGGAGTTAATGTACAGAATTTATTCATCAACAGCAATATCATTATTAAATGTTGTTTTATTAATCAGCAAATATTGACCATGACCATAGTTATTTCTTTCAGTCAATTTATCAGATAGATACCAATAACGCGACCGCAAATTGGCTTTGGCCATTATCCGTCATTGTGTCTATCCGCATTAGGGTCCGTTCATCAATCTTTCTACTTGATTAGATTTCGTGTTTAATAATTCACAATGTGCAATTAGCTTCTCTCGGTGGCGGCAGGAACTGTTCAATTAGCTCTATCTTCCTGCCCAGACTCCACTCACCCCTGGGTCAGGCTTGTTTTCTTCCATATTAGGTAAAATGCCCTTGAATCAATTGGCGAAAAACGTAACTCATTCATGTTTAAGAAAAACAATTGTACCAAAATTTCTTTCTGCCGTTAGTTTAGATCATGATGTGGAAAACGCTTTTCCCGCGACGTTATACTTAGTAGGTTAAAACAAAAGAGAATGATGCAATCTAAAAAATAATGCAAGTTGTCAATAAAATAAATTAAAATCTGAGCATTATTCAAAATTATGCATGATGGTGAAAACAAAAAGGTGGCAAATTATTGCCTGGTGTGATGTCTTTATCATTATTATATCTCTGTAAGGTTTGCCCACATCGCGTAGAGGCGAATGTCATGTTATATTCGATGTTTTTCACAGTCATTGATGTCAAGCAACAAAAATAACTTGATGCAAGAATTCACGTTCGGCTGGTTTTTGCCTTTTTAACAAAGTGTAAATGGACCTTTAGATGCAGAAGGCTGAAACATGTAGATACTTGAGATATCATGGAAATTTCAATGATTTTGTCGCTCAGTAATTACATACATCAAAACATAAGGTGTAAATGAATGTGTGTAAATTCACATGCTCATTAATCTGGAGAAGGTACTGATGAGCTGGTTGCATGTAGCATATCTGACATTCAATCTTCACGTCTTTTTCATGTCATATCGATCGGCATCTTTATACAAACTTCTATGTAAATGAAAAGTTTATAAAAATATGTGGTGTGTTTGTAAAACAGTGCAAATGAAGCGTTTGATGAAATTTACAGCTAACTGAACAAAGAATCTTACCTTCTTTACATTGAAGTTTAAGGCGACACACCTAGATAGCCAGCAATTTATTTTTCCAAAAATTCAATAGTTCAAATTGGCTTAATTAGTAAAAAATAAAATAACAATACAATTAATATTATACAGGGATTGACTCTCAGATTTCTCGTTTTAAAGTTTGATGGCTCCAATAGCAATTAGGAATTTGAATCATTGACAAACACCACTGGTTTTTGTCAAATGAAACAAACTCCTATAATTAGACAAAGAATACTTGATTCACTGAATGGTTTAATTGGTTACTGCATTTTTGTTGCACCACATCTAACGTAAAGTTGCATTAAATTGCCACAGCTGTAAGATTTTACTATTGAACCTCATATAAAACCACCTACTTAGCTGTGAGAAATTATCTTGAAGTGACATGACAAGTTTTGGGATCAATCATTTGTGGATTATTAGCTTTACTGTACCTTGTGTGTATATTTACATGTGATCACATTACATTTTTCTGTTGCTTTCATGTAAATTGTGTCTCTGTAGGGTTTAACATGGAGCTTCGACTCAATAGAAATGCTTTGTTCCAGACATAGCTTTTTAGCATGGGCATTGATCTCATGTGAAGCTCTTCAGTAATTTTTTAACAAAATATGACTTTCTTCAAGACCTGAGTGAACTAAGAATTGACACACCAAAAAAGCTAGTAATGTATCCCAAATCTCGATCCATGAATGTCTGGATATCAAATGCAATCAGGATCTGGCAAACGTTGATGTGTATCAGAACTGTTAATCATGAAACACAGGAACCAATATCCTTCAGAGGGATCGATACAGCGGAGGGAAACCACAAGGTGTTCTGCGGAACGTGCAAGGGGAGAAGGAAGTTTTTATAAATATCTGGTTCCATTTTTACAAAGAGAGTCTTTGTTATTCGACTACACGTTTTAACAGTTACCTCCTTTTTCAGGTCAAACAGCACGAGTGTAGAAAGTTCACAGTGTGTCCCCACGGAACGAAATTATACCTTGTAGTATTAAAGTCCAGTAAAGGTAATCGGTTGTGGACGGAATAATTGGCTTCCAGCAGACACGGTAGATCATTATTTTTACGATTAACCTATTTAGTATAATTCTCCAATGGCTAAATAGTGAGTAATTTTTCGTATCTAGTTACAATACACAAAGAAATATCGCAATTTTCATCCGCTCTTGAATTTTTTAACAACGTTCAAGGCAGCACACTGAACTGCAACAAAATAGAGTTTGTCATGTTACGTGGGAAGGACCAAATAAATAACGGAATGAATAAAACAGGACAAATAAAGAAGATTAGAAGTTCTTTATTGCTTACAACCAGTATATCTGTAGAAAGCTGGCAATTCTCACCTTTTCTCATCATATGTTATGTTATTGTGTTTGTATTACAATACGTTTGTGAACATATCATATTCAAACGGAAATATTTTTGGAGACCTTATGAAGAAGAAAAATAATTGGGTATGAGATCAATAAAATTAACGGGGTATTTAGTTTGCATCAATGGAAAACGGTTAAATTAATTTACTAGCATATGTGGCAGGTTAATTCGATTTGCATGAACACTTTCCCACAAAAAGATTGTACAACCCTGAGCAAATCGCACGCAGTAGTTTGCCTAAAAATGATCGGTGCAAATAACAAAGAAAGATTAATATGGTGTTTATTACACAGAGGACACGATAAATTATTCTGATTAAAGCTGTATTTGTTACTCATTTGCAATATTTATCAACTAAAGCCACAAAGATAATGAATGTTTGTCATCAAATATTTTATTGCATAATACGTCACATTTCATGATCATTACGAGAATTTTTACATTTATGTCTCACTCACTTAATTGCCCCAAAAAGTCCTTTACACGCACTGCAATAACACCGGGGACTGTTTACAATTTTCAATGTGGACAGATAATTTTAGAAGGGCTGTCTATGAGAATTTTGTTTGTAGTTTTGCAATGTTTCTGGACCCAAATGATGGTACGGAATTTCTCCTGTTGGTAAGATCTGAATGTGGTTTAGATTGTGAAAATGTATCAGGATTTTCAAAGAATGTATTTTCTGTTGTTACTGCAGTATATTTGTCCGACGCTCTACGGTAACTCCGATGGCAATTGACACAAAAACACATCAGTTATCAGGGCATCTTTACTGACCTAATTGCTGTCCCCGGTTCTTTACTGACACCTAGTTTACTTGATGAAGGTATATTTAACAACAAAGCAAGTACTGGAAATAGTAAAAAAATACCATTGCTTTTAAAATTTAAAATGTTATAATTCTTAAAAAGTGGACTATACTTCTGACAGATCTGTAGAGTTGCTTATCATGAAAAACCCGAATGATATGTTAGCACAATTACTCAGTACATGAATACACAATCGCAACCACAGAAACACGCATTCAGTTGGGCGCTAAGGGCAACGTGAAGTAATTATGTTCGGATACCCGGTGTAAAAGTATGAATAAATCTATGAATCACTGTGAACAAAATCTATGTAATTTCAATGGGGTTCAATCACGCATAACGTGTACAAGGCTGCCATCCTCGCGATCTCCTGGAATGGTGCGCACAGAGACAGCCAGCACTTGGAACCAAAAGGCTAGCACAGTCACGGAGGCGATAGGATAAAAGGTGCAGTTAGAATTAATTCAATCTTCGCCTTGTTTGACTCAACCTATTCACTACAACAGCGCGCAGTATGAGACCATGTGGCCAGTCTGTACAAGATTGCTAGTGTCCTCATCCCAATACTTTGCTTAATGTTATCCTATGAACAACCTTCAAGGTGAACAAAGGCAACTGGGAGAGTCCTCACGATCTCTGTGCACTATTTTATTGAGGACAAATTGTGAAAGAGCAGCAATGGCCTGGACTTTTACTTGAGAACTGTCTGTGTAATGTTGCCTTCTAGATGTGTTGGTACCTGAAGAAGAATGTTTTTACAGCCTGTAGTTTGGCACAAGTCAACCAGTACGTCTTTTTCACATGCCCTGGAGGGAGATGTCATTTTGTCGGTCAATTCAGAAAACTATTGTAATATTCAACTTGACGTGACTGTCATTTTAACTCCTTTAGACACAGAGCAGATGAGGTCCCCTTGGGCTGTCAAAAACATTACATATTTCATTTCTATTGTTTTCCTGTTCTTTCCCTGGTCTAAGTTCAATGTTACATGGCCATGAATAAAACATTGCTGCAAAGGAACAAATTGTTTGAATTCCATAACAGAGAAGTCCATTATAACTCCATTATAACAATAAATTCACTCACTAACTGGGCATGTTGTTCTTAACTTTTGGTCTGTTTGGATAATTTCTTTTTGTGTATTTTTTGTTTGAATCGTATACAATGAAATACATCTTGGTAACTTTAAGCTCTATTTGTGGAGTTCCTGGGAGCAATTGCTTTCGTAGCCTTCAGATAGTTTTTCTTGAGATTATTGTAAACAGTCACATGTTTGATAGAGGTGAAAAGCAAAGCATTGAAAGTGCCTGTGAAGCAACATTCGAGTTTTTTCAAAATACATTTTAGACCGATTGGACCAATTGATCTAAACAATTTAATAGTTACCTCACTAAACTGCTTATGCTAAATATCGAATTGCCATAACTATCAATTTAGACATCACCATCAATTATATTGCAGTCAGTCTGAAAAGTCAGATGACATTAATAGACACCTGTCCATAAATGAGCAACCTCACTATCAAATTATAAAATATGATAGTGACCTAACCATAGATGCAGAAATATCAATTAGATGAATTGGTCCAATTGGTCTAAAATTTATTTTGAAAAAACCCGAACGAGAACCGTTCCATGATGTTGGAACATTGTGTCTTTTTTCGATTGAGAATTTCCCAGTTTGAATGAGTGAATTGAAACTCAAGAGCAGCATAATTAGTGATCAATAATTAAGATTGTTATGAAAGAAGCTAAACAAACAAGTTCGCTGATCAATTTAAGACGGACAGTTTACATTTCTCAGTTGAACAGAGAATATATGGAGGTACTGATTAACAATCAAATATTTCACAATGTGGCCTTACATGTGTTTGCCCACACTACCTGCCATGAACCATAACATGTACATTTTGGCAGCTACACAATTAAGTGAAACTCTTTTGCTGCAATTAGAAATCTGGATCATAAGGTATATTCTGGCCAACCTTTCTCAACATTTCCAATAGTTAATCGTTAGTTTGTTTGTAGTTAATTACAATCTATTATAGCAAATCAATATTAAATATATCTTTTCTTTGTAATCTCTTTTTTATTTTTCTATTTTAATTTTTTTAAGGACATAAACCCTTTTCGAGGGGCCACTAATACCCTTGTTTTGGACTCTGGTGAGGTCTGCCCTGGGTTTCAAAGCCATGGTGGATCCCTTTTGCATTCTTGCTTACCTGTGTGCTACTTAGATTCACCTCCGCACTCATTTCAAAATACATTCCCTGAAGTTAGTCGAAATATATATTCAAAAACTTCGATTTTTGTCAGAACCAATATCGTTCCTTCAGGCCTGAGCCATCATTTAACGTAAGTTAACTGAAAATCCACTGACAAAGACCCATGGAAGAACAGGCCGCTTTTCTTGGGGATATTTTTCTGTGTTTAAATGTGTTTTTACAGCCTGTAATAAAAGTCGCACGTGTCATCTAGTGCGGTTTTCCAGGGTGCCCTGGAGGGAGCTGTCATATTATCGCTGAATGCGCAGAGAACATCGCGTCGGGATATTCGTTCAGACGGTTGTGTCCTTTCCCCAGTCACGGCCCTTTGAACTACAAAGAAGATGAGTCCTCGCGGTTTTGGGAGCTGCTGTCAATTCCGTCTGAAAGTTGCATAGTACTTTAAATGACATCTGACTTTCTTGCAGTTCTTTATTTTTACTTATTACCATCAGCATACGTAGGTAGGTCATGATTTCAGTTGGGTCTGTCTGTCTTTCGAAAAGTTGAAGCTGCAAACATAATTTTGAGTGTGCAGATACATCATGACTATATCTAGGTAACGTTTGGGTGTCACAACGTAATTAAGTTAAGGCCAAATTCATTTTGGTAAAATGTCATATTTTACCTAACTATTAATGCCATATGGAAGTGGTCCATAAAAGAATGCTAAAAGACGAAGCTTATCTGCAGGTCAAGTTCAATGTTACAAAATATCATTGTCATGCAAGGCCAAATGAAAAGAAATCAATACTGTGTCTGTATTGTAGAAAAATGTGTGATACGTGATACGTGACTGATATAATTTTAACTGAAATGAAGAAACGAAAGCAGATTAGATTACAGTCGCATAACACCTCGGCACCACAATCTGTGCGATAATTAATTTCACTATTAGGTCTCTGCCCGTCTACGCATTATTTTTTGAAATGGTGAGTTACATCAAAAGGAAGAAGAGAATGATCCACAAACTAGGGTGTCTTTCGCGCTGAGTAAATCTTCCGCCATCTAATTACCGCCCCGTACGAAGTACAACGGGAAGGTAATGTTTTCACTTTGTGTGTCTGTTCATACGGGTACCCCTGGTCCTGTTACTGGTCCTGCCTCTGGTCCTCTCTGGGGTGAGGGTTGTACCCTCTAGTCAAGATCCAGACTGGGGGGAAATAGGTCCCCCAGGACAGGATTAGCGGTACCCTCAGACAGGACCAGTATAGGATGGGGTACCCAAACAGGACCAGGACAGGACAGAGGGTACCTTCCCTCCTGGGTAGGACTAAGACAGGATATATGGTACCCCCTTCCTCCAGGGAAGGACCACCATAGGACAGGGGATATCCCTCCGAGAAGGCTATGCCGTGGGTAGGACACCTCTTGCGGTCACGTAGCAGGACTTCCTTGTCATTATAACATTTATAACGGAATAAGTCCAGTGGATGACTGCCCCCATAGTACAGTATTCAGTACTTTCTATTTTCTTAATTTGCCGTTAAAAGTAGGTGGTATGACGATTAAGTAACAGTGTGAGATTATATCCGAACTCAGTAATTGTTAACCAGAAAACAATAAGATTCTTTGAAGTTTGAAGTCAATTAATATCAAAAATACATGGCGGTAAAAGACGATGTTGGCAATAAAAATGAATCCAAAGATTTCAAAAATTTTCCAGCTGCAACAAAAATTTATGTCCAATGGGATTTGATCTAGCAACCTGTATATTGTTAGTGTAATGTTCTATTACTGTACCATTAAGGAATTGCTTACAAATCTGAAACTTTGAAACACCTTAGTGATCCAAACTGGTTTTAGAAAATTGTCGCAAAAACTGTATTTCATTTAAAAAGTGTTGTAATTAAAACCTGTCTCAATTGCCGAATGGTAGAGTAACAAATTAGAGTTTAATAGATCAAATCCCGGAAGGATCATTTTTGCAACAAGATTTTTTGGATATTGCCAATTTCGTCTCAAAAGTCGAACAGCTGAAAGCGTAAGACTTTAAGGCAGCTTCTATTATTCTATCAGCAAAAAGATGACGAAATTTAAAACGTTTCAACAGTATACAAGCCGTTTATTTCCATTTTATTACAAAATCAATGTTATAATATTTATATTTACAATACAAAACATAAATATTCTGCACTGAGATCTGTACATAACGCTTTTTGCATCCCGTTTTATATCTTAATATTAAACATATATGTCTTGTGTATTGTTTTCAATTCCCTTTAAGGAAGAAATCTGAAAAAGGAAACTTTTAAGAGCCTCCTTCGGAAAATGTCAAAGTTTAGTTTACTCTAGATTTTATTCCAAAACCCTCGAGAACTGATCATCCAAGAATGTAATGAATGTAGGTGTTGCACAACACTTTTAGGCTGCTCTACCCCCCGAATAGGGTTCCCATCAATTGTTGGATAACCTTCGAAGAACTGAAGAACCAAAAAAGTATGATGACTATTTTACAGCCTTTATATGTTTGTTGCTGTTCAATGGAAAAATAAACACACCGCTGTTGACGATTTTGTCCAATTGGATACATTAAAGTAGCTGTCTGTCGTGACACATATTATTTCTTACAAAAAAGTTGTTGTAAGGTTAGTAGACTGAGCAAATACTAAATCAGGCTGATATGTAACCACATGGACCTCTTTTGAAAATAGTTCCCACCTTCGGCCACATGTTTAGCAGAAAGAGGCCTTTCTTGCTTGAGGAAATTTTTTGTCATATTTTTTGTGTTCTTACAAAAACATGGACACAAATATTGGTGATTCTAAAATCACTCTTTGATTGTCAAGTATTAACAATACTAGTAAAAAGAAAATCAATCGATTCCTTCGCACTGATTGTTTTTTACTATATTTAAACCTGAAGTAGTTTTGTATTTTCCTACGACTTAAGCTTCTGCTCTCACTTTTGTATTTGCTTTTGTTCCCGCACACATTGTAACTTCAATGTTATTATATTATATTTTTAGCTCGTTTACAGCAGCTTTTTAACAATTACGCAAACCAATACAGCAGTTCACTTCAACTCATCTATC
The DNA here is from genome assembly GCA_038406175.1 of Haplosyllis leylae. Lineage (NCBI taxonomy): Eukaryota > Metazoa > Annelida > Polychaeta > Phyllodocida > Syllidae > Haplosyllis > Haplosyllis leylae. The sequence goes on along the minus strand of JBCAUG010205183.1, from coordinate 10,179 downwards.
TTTGCCTAAGGTGAAAAGTTTCCTTTTTGATACTAAAATGACTAGTAAAGTGTGTGTTGTGTTTTTTGTATTTAATTCCAACAGTTTGATTTCTGCTTGTGTCAACAGTTTTCATGTTGTTTTACAATGAATTATATGTGTTCTTTAAGAAACAATATGCACAGTTTCATCTTTTCATTCATCCTTTGCTATTTGTAAGATTCAGTGTCACAAGTAAGAGTAACAGAGCTGCGTTAAATTCTCGGCTTGAAGTGATTTAATTTTGTTCAATTATTCTTGCTAGTGACGATATGAGCGCAATGCAGGACACTGTCATTGTGTGGCGAACATGACGCACAACTCATTATCACTTGGCAAGTTAACAATCTAAACAGGATATTGACTAATTTTTTGCTTCAGTTGTATCTTCGCAAATAGCCTTCGCACCTGAAAAGGTTCTTATTTCGTGGTAAATTGTCCAAAACTAATGCCACTTCTTCAACTTTAGCTCATTTCAGTTTGTAACTTTAAGTATAAATCTAGCTGCGCTTCTAAGTCTTTCATAAAAAATCTAACAATTTGATGGTTGTAGTTACAGATGATAGAAGCCAACCTTGATAATTGAATACAAATACTAAACAGTAAGATCAACTCCAGTTTTCATAGTATGTCAGTTCGTATGCTAGGGTCACCGAATTCCAAATTCAATTGAGCGAATACAAATGAAGTGACATAGTAAGAGATTGGTACAAATCTATGCGTTTGAAATAATAAATGTATTGTTTTTGAGCAGGGTATACACTTTTGGATAGGCTAAACATGGGTAACACGAACAACAATGGCTGGAACGTGACGTGCTTCTGTGAAAGGCTTTCCGCTTCCGGTAGGAAGCATTTACATTACGGGTCCGTCCTGTGAAGAAGGGAAGAAATAAGCACCATCCTATTTGAACAATATGTCTCCATCCGGTAGTGTCGTTCGGAATAGTTTCAGCAAGGGTTAGGAATGCATAGGGTAAGGTTTGCTACGTGAATATATCCAGTATCACTGACATTGGTCTCTTATTATATGTCTAAGTTTTAGAATCTACAGGTTGGCTATGCCGCCTTTAGTTTCTGCTGCGTCAGCAAAACTGATAATGTCATAAACACTGGTGCTGCTGTGCAGGCCTCCAGCCTCAGTTGTTGGACCTGTGCTCCTGCTGGGTATAACTCTCCTTGGTAAGGTGGACGGAAGTGTATCATAGACACTTCCGTTTGCACCTGTGCTTGATGTTGATTGGTTTCTGCTCTTTTGTCTGGCAGGTTCTGGTGGTTGGGGAAGAGGCATGAAGGAAGTAGTGGTTTTAGGTGGGCTAAGCGGTGGTGGGCTCATCTGGTCTGAAGTTCCAGCGTAAATTGCATTGATTATTTCATTTGTTCTGCAAGCTTCGCATGTATTCAGTACAGTTTCCATGGCGATTCTTGGTGAATATATAACATCAGGAGCAGAAAAGTCCAGAATCTGAGTGTCACAAGGCATATCACATGGCACCTCACGTGGCCCTACGTCACATGAGCACTGCCAGGAAATGACTTTATCGGTGCTGCTGATTGGTGCAGAGGTTGCACCACGTGCTATGTAAGATGAGTACTGATTGGTTGGTGCGTAAGAGGAATACGGCCCTTTGTTGTCAGGAATCTCCCCAAGTAGCGTATTCTGTCGTGTTGTTTCAGCACCATCACCCCTTTTATCCCTGTGGAGTACAAATTGTAAATGCTTTACAGTAAATGAGAAATCAAATGGAAAGTTAATTAGTCAGAAGCAAAAATTTTAATGAAAATAAATGCACATAAATATCACCTTCCATTTTTTATGTTTGCAATTCTAACAATTAAATCTTTCTGTGGAAGTTATTGTATTGGTGACCTCAGATTTTTTCAATGCCTGCTGTGTCCAATTGCATGATGAAATATTTCATATTGTAGCAGAATTTTGAGGTTACATTGATCTAATTAAAAATGCAGTATATAATTGGGAATGAATAATCAGGGTATTCTTTTTCAAGGAGGGCCTTTTATCTTGTGTTCTTAACTTGAACTACCACTATTGAAATTTCATCTCAGAAAAGTTATGTTTCGATCAGGAAGGACACGATAACCGTTTTGTTATTCATAAACAAGCAGCTCCATTATGCCTTTAAACATCTTAACCTATCAAAAACTCTTCCATTAAAACTTCCATCTTTCCCCTCTTTGCGTGCCTGCAGAAGGAAAAGTAGGAAGGCACGTAGGCTGCAGCTAATCTCCTGCAGTAGGTAGAGGGCTGACTGGCTGATTATCATCCAGGTTTACGCTGTTTTATGTTGAATGTCAAACACGGTACGTCTTTAAACGTAATGTCGTGTGGGTGTGTTTCATCTACACGATCAGTTAGAAGATGTTACGTGCGGTGTACATTACACACTCAATCTTGTTTACGATTTTCTTTCTTTTTTGTTGCGACATTATTCAAAAATTTAATCACCAGTTTGATTATTAACATTATAATCTCCACCAAATGTGAAGCTTAATATTTTAACATGAGGAAATTGTAAGAGCATGATGATATACTTTTCCGTGTTTTTGAAATCATTCAGTTTTTAAGGTCTGGAAAAAATTCAGCTCCTGTTGCGTGAGCATAATGGTTGAACACTTTCAAAAAAGAGTAATGGTAAAAGGTTGAATAATCAGAATATTTCGAATAATTACCATTCTAATGTTAAAGTACACAAGAATGCCTTTCAATGGCAACGGCAACGGCATACCATCTGCATAACACACAGATCACAAAAACATTCACAAATACAGAGAAAATTGCTTTCCTTTCACTTGACCTTGATATTTAGTAAATTTGACCTTGACCTTAAGATGACCTTGACCTTGAAAGTACATTTTAATGAAATACAAGCATTCAGAAGTAACAGTTAGGTAAAATATGTCAGTTTTTCATTTGACCTTTACCTTGACCCAATGACCTTGACACTCAAACTTGACCTAGATATGGTTAAGATGTATCTGTATACTGAAAATGAAATTCTTGGCTATAATGATTTGAAAGTTATAGCCTGAGCAGACAGACACATACAGACACACACACACACACACACACACACAGGCACACAGACAGACTCGACTGAAATTATTACCTATCCGCATACGCGAATGGTAAAGATGCAGGAACTGCATCACCAATAATTTGGTGAATATTTTTATGATTTATAGATTGCCCTTATTGATTGAACTCTAAATTTTATCTTCAGTTTTACAGAAGAGATAAAACGCGAGTACCAAACACGAAAAAGGCTTGCATTTGTCTATGGCGTCAAGTAAATTTCTTCCATGGTTTGTTCTGATTATACGAAACGGTACGTTACCTTTTTCTGTAGAACGTCATTCCAATAAGAAGCATAAATCCGAGGAACACGCCCAGAATCAGGCCAGCGGAAACCGCTATGAGAATACCTATAACGGAGGGAAACAGGAAATTACAAACTGTAAAGCCACATGTTCAAGTTCATCTTAGGATAATTTTGCACTGTGATGAAGCGAAAGCGAATGTAAAAATTTACGTTGATGTTTCTCGCCATTCAATGGGCTAGTACGTTGAATTTTAGTGAGAACCCATCTGAACCCATTCGCGTCCACTTTCGTCCAGTGTAAATGATCCGTATTTCTTAAACATGACATTTGCTCATGAAGGATTGCACCAGACAGTAAGTGACACATCATAACGTTGTTTAAAATGGTAAAGACATCAATTGTAGTCAGTAACATTTTCAGTTAAGTAAGGCATGATTGTGATCTGTCTGCGGAAACTTACCATATTGAACTTTACTTTTGAACTCAGTAGAAATGGCTTTTTCACTTTCCGTTGTGCCTACAATGGTAATCGCATGGAAACTTGAATGTTTGCGTTTTGGATATTATGTGAAAATGGTGTGGGTGTTATTGCTTGGGACTTGATGTTTTCTTATCATTATTATCATTATTACAACACTATTATTTTATAATGCAAGAATACACTTTTTGTTTTGACGATCAAATTCTCTTAAAATTGACATCACAGAGTTGATCCTTTGAGATTACACTTTCATGAAAATTTTATATCTTCAAGCTAATCTACGAATATTAGTACTCCTCAATCAAGTTCAATCTGAACCTTAGCAGATAATGCTACAAACATGGGCAAATGAGTACTTACTCTCTGTGGTGAGTTCTGTGCAGTTTCTGAGGTCTCCTATCCAGTTGTTTTCCCTGCAGACCATGTGGAAGGTTTTGGCGGAGGATTTACACTTGATGACGGCAGTGGACTCGGTTCTCCTGATCTCCACGTCAGGTACTTCCTCCAAATCAGCACAACCCAGAGCTGCACGAAAAGCAGACAAATGGTGAATAAAAGAAACTACCTTTGTAGAGTTTTACCCGCAAACGAAGAGCAAACATAAAAGGTTTTAAACTGAAAAATAGATTTTGTCCGACGACAACTTAACATAAAAAGGAGGACTTAATTCCATTGTTTGTCTCCACTGATGTCCTACTTTGAACTTCTGCTTATGTCTGCTCTTTGTCTCGAATTCAAGGTGTATCAACTAGATCAACTGGATAAATAGTTGAATCATCTAAGTAAATTGATGTTCCCAATAAATGTTTAATTCAAATAGCAGAGCATCAGATTAGAATCAAAGAGGCCCCCTGTTATATCCTCAGTGGAGGTGAATTTTGATTTCTACTTTGTTCATTTCGAAAATATTCTACCATGTGCTCTTCTTAGAAGCCACATTTATGTTATCAAGTTTCATCTCACAACACACACGCAATTTCAATCGACAAATAACATGTCAAATACCAGTTTCTTATCTCATTCAAATGCCAAAGATTTGAATATTTCGTTCATTTGTTTAATCTCATTTGAGCTCATTGTATTTCAGCATAAAATATGTCGATTTCAAAAATATCTGGCAAAACTTGGTTGAGAAAAGTTATGGTCACGTTGAATGCAGGTGTATTTTTCACTAAATAGCTACAAAAATTATGACGACAACTTTTCATACCTGGAGTAACAATTTTATGGAAAAACTCGGGGCTTTATTGTCACGACATTCTTATGCTTTACATGTACGTAAAATTTACCAGAATTTAGCAGAAATTTGAACTGGATTTTCTCAATGTTTTTAACTTTACGCTGATGTTCATTTATTATTTAGAAGGAAGTAGCAAGGTCTGGTGCAGGTTAAATCAAATAAGCTCCATTTCGAAACAAAAATGGATTATTTCACTTTATTCCTGCGCAATTGTTTTAACAAGTAATCGGCCGGGCTTATAGCAAATCTGTTCTTCAATATCATAACAAAAATGTCGTTAAAAGAATGAAGTTAAAGGGCAATGTTGTTTGTCTTATAGGATGCTGTTGATGTCATATATGTCGTTTATTTCACTAGCTTGCACACTTGAAATATTTCATTTCCAAGCATTGTCATTGCATAAGTTAAGCACATTCAAGTACCACTTTGCTGAAGAAAAACATATTACCAAGATATTTGGATTCATAAGTTTGGCCATATCAAGTGTTTAATTCGAGTTTTTCTACAATTTGACATTTTCTGCCAAATCCTGGTAGGATCCTGCCAGTATTGACATTCAATGGGTGGTGACTCGAATGACACTTTGCCAATTCAATGGAACTTGGAATGAAACAGTTGTTCTCCTTTAACTTCAATCAAGTTCAGTGATGAACTTAAATAAAGTTTAATAAAATAAATTAAGCGTATTTAACTTAAATGAAGTTTGACAGTTGTTTTAATGTTTTACTGAATCAATGTGTCACTGCGTCATTCGGCAGACTTTCGTCTTTTTGCGTAAAACGTGACTCTTAAGAGAATCCCGTAACAAGAGAATCACAAGACAAGTTACATATTATTCTAATTATTCCAGAAAGAAAAAAATACCCATGGAAGTAATACAGTCTAGACTTTTTTTTCAAATTACCGTAGTGTCATTTGTAGTTGTGATTATTGTACTCTATGCAATGTTATCAGCAAAAAAAAAAAAATTGAGAAAAAAATTAATTTTTTGCTGAGTCGTGTTGTAATTCGTGATGCTGTGAATTGTAAATTATAAATCCAAGGTCGGTTCTAAGTTCTAAAAGTGCTTCTGTCTGAAAGCGACGGAATTTCTGGTCCCTGGGAATTTTCATAGCCACAAACCTAAGATTTCAGTTACAGTTCAAAACCTTGTGCGTCAGGACAAGTAAAACTGTGGAGATAATTTTCAAACTAAAATATTAAATCCTAACTTGTCATCAGCACAAATTGAATTCCGACAGGCTTCGGTCAAATTAAAATACTTCTCCATTGTCTTTTTTGCAATGTTTTGAATATATATTCCAGACATAACAATGTTGCAAGAACGACGAAAGAGTTTGGAGGGAGCTGTGCGTATCTGCTGCTCTGAATTTGGTATTGACTCTAAAATAAACTCTGTCCTTAAAGGCTTGGAAGAGGCCTTCAGTGTATATGACTTTTCATATCGTTTCCCCTTACACTATATAGATATGTATAATATGTAGATGGACCTAATTTATATCTTTCTGAGCCTTACAAAACGACTCGGAAAAATGGCCTAGAGGAATCTTTGGCTGCAGTTTCTTTAAGACACATTGCATGATCAACGGTTATACAACGTTCTACTCAGGTAATAGAACTCACGTTACTCTATATGGGAGATACACTACACTGTCTAAAGAGTTCATCAAGGAAACTAAGCCGTAAACTTTGCAGTTACGTAAGTCTCTCTTGTAATGTATCTAAGTTTCTTGTATTTATTACATACACCACACGAAGCTGACTACTGAGAGTACAAATAGATCTACATATATCTGGCTTTTCGAATTGAATTAAGAGAAAAACCAAAATACCAATCACGTACGAGACATTCGTTTAACTAAAATATTTTAAATTATATCTGATTAAGCAGAATTCATTGTCATAAGTAGCTCACTTTTTTATTTGTGCATGGGGAAGTACCTTGATCCATCGTTACAGATTATTTTTATCACTCGATCAGCCTTTAAAAAGTATGCTTCAGTCATCGGATTATATTTCCAACCGAAAATTGAAGCATTGTCTTTTTGTAAAGTAAAAAAACAACGATAGACACTCTGCCATCCACATTTTCGTTCTAAAGCAGCTAAACTTTTAACTCTAATGGTGACATATCACGAACTGGATGAGCGTGATAGCAACTGGTCACATAGTAAGATATAAGCGGAAATGCGGGTCCTATCAGGGTAATTAGATCTCTTCCCAGAAAAGATAAAAATTCCATGGAAGAATACCTATATAGTTTATCGAGTATTTTCACTATGTCCTCGTTTTCTTCAAGTAATTAGTTGTCCAAAACTGTGAGTGCACACCAACAAAGCAACATGGTATTATTATATTAATAAGTACTACGGTATACTTACGTTTGTAGTGCAGCAGTACGGTAGGTTTCTTGTGGTGCTGAACGACTGTTCCCTCGGACTGTATGTAGAACTGAACGGTGGAATGTATCGACGTGTAGAGGTGTTCCTCCCGCGACCCGCTTCTACATAACGGTACCTGTGATGACGACACAGAACAATCGACTTAGGGACTGTTTAGGCTGAACGAAACCGAATGCGATAGCAAACGCGCAATATTTCATCATTGGGGTCAATCAATGAATAGCACATGAAGCTATCTCATTAAGGTCAGTTTACACCGAGCATGGTAAATGATGCTTCGGAGCGATACCACCAGATATAGTGGTATACGTGGTCATTCAGTGTGAACAGACATAAAGAAACCAAAGTGGTTGGGATGTCGCTTTCGTTTTCGTTTCAGTTAGTATGAATGGTGTCTAACGGTGTAAAGTAAATTAATAACTCGCAATCATACATACCGCATATAATCTTACTATGTGGAAGACATTAAGTACTCACTATTAGATACTGTAATTACTGTCTATTTTTGGAACAGTTCGCTTTTTTGCGATGTGATTAATCGTTTCTTTGAAGAGTGTGATCACTGGGTGCGAAATGTAACAATGAGAAACATGACGGGAAAAGGGAAAGGGGATTTCTGTTCCGAGTAAAAAAAAATACATAGTGTATTCATGTTTTACTAATAAATCGTGTCCTTTAACGCTGAGTCCAGTTGTCCGTCCACTCCTTGATATTGTTTAAATGTGGCAATGCTATTTGGTGTCATTTTTTATGCTCCCTGTAATTAGTCTCTTCAGTATTTTGGTATTTTTCCAGAAATACCTTGGGGAAAATTTTTCTCCTGCTGCATTACCATTTCTAAATGAATTTGGTAACTATTTAAGAGTTTATTAGAACTAACCTCTCGTCTAATAGAATTGTCCTTGATGATGAGAAAATGCTGACACGGCTCCTCTTCTTTTTCCTTCTCCTCTGTCTCTTTCTTCTTCTTGTTCTCCGTGGAGTAGCTGAACCTTATCATCGTAAGCTCTATTCTCTGACCTATGTGCACCGACGCCTAAAAACAAAATAGTGATACATTCTAATTATTCATAGATTTTTTTACAAGCGTCATAATAGAATCTAGTTCTCTTAAACTATTATATTGTTCTATCCTAAAGTTGCAATTGTGTTTTTCCTATTTGAATTCAAAATGAAACAAATTTGACTCGGCTTTTGTTTGCAAAACAAAAAATCCTGTGCCAATATTTGAACTCAGAAACTACTGATCAGCAGTCAGGACACACAGCCATCAGACTACAGAGTCATCAGTGAATGAGCGACACAAAAGGCTTTCAGTATCATTCGGTCATGCTTTACTGGTTCTAGTTAATTATTGTAAACAGATGGATCCAACACAAAATAGGGTAAATACAAATGGAACCGAAGTGGGACGTGAATTATCTTTTGTAATTTACACTCTTCGCTTTTTGGGTTGTCAAATCTTGCTGCTGGTAAAATAGGCATTGCAAAACTACTAGAGCTGAATTTCTCTTTTGATGTGCTGCAGTTCACAAATGTATCTATCCCTTGGAGCCATTATCATTTTCCTTGTAATTTAGTTAAAAATAGAAGCTCATTGACCCAGTACCATTACTAGAAATGATCGCACTTACGGCCGTCGTATCGTTTGCATGGGTACTATTAATTCACAATGCTATTTTGTCTATTAACACCTCAACAATGCTTGGTACAACAAAGACAATTGCCTAACTGGGCGGCCATATTTGGCAATGATTGCTAGTAATGGTGTTCTTACCTGCCAGGGACAGTCCACGGTGCCCTGTACATGAGTCTTGTGGCCGAGTCTCAGGTTCATGTAACCGCTGGCCTGCTGAACGACAATGCGCTTGTTCGCGACGCACTCCTCCGCAGTACCGTGCTGAGCTGAGGAACAAACGAGACAATCAGACCGTGAAAGAATGGACTATAGTCAGCTTTAGTGCATTACATCGCAATTGATCAGTTTTACTATATGAGTGCAAAATGTATCAGTAATTGGGGTCATTTCTTCGTCAAAATGATATTCGGGATGCTAGAACTGAAACAAGCGCGGGGCAGGGGAGGTAGAGGAGGTGGAAGGATCGGTTCCCCAGGATCACTGGACATGGGTGAGCGGGGCCCTTATCCATGATCCACTGGGACCCCTCTTCCTCCTTTGAATCTTGGAAAGGAGATCCACCTCCTTCCAGATCTGGTGAGGAGATCACCTTCTGGGTCTGGGAAGGAGCACCCCTACACACTTGGTCAGTAAAAATATTCGAAATTTTTCGAGAGTTGAACATGCTTTTCAATAAGATAGTTTAACTCTTCTCGTGCCCAATTCCGAAATATCGGATTTTTCACAATCGCGCTCAGTGCCAGCAGTAGAATTTATAGCCCTCACTTCCTTTGCCACAAAAAATGTCTCTCAATTTACATTTACTCACAGTGCCCAAACACTGCAGATGTAGTGATAGTCTAAAAATAGATTACGTTTCCTGTGTTCATAACTGTACTTGACTTTGATAAGTCCACATGGCGAATTTGCCTGAAGAACTTCAAAAGCGTATTGAACCAATAATAAAGGATTTCATAGATTCTATGGAATTAGGAGTTCCTCGCTGTGTTGTAACTTCAAAGAAAAGATCACAAAGCTGTATCGTTATAGTTAGGGTGAAGAAAGGGGTTAATTACAAA
>JBCAUG010205073.1:0-19299 GCA_038406175.1 Haplosyllis leylae | reverse complement strand
ATGATTCCCCAGGGATAGGTCGGCTACGCAGCGGGCGGTATGCCTCTTGCGTTCACGCAGGAGGACTTTCTTGTTTAACATATGATCATATGCAAAATTTGTAATCCTTTAGCATTTCACTGATATGTGATTATAAGTGCAGAGTCATATAATGGTTTAAATCGGAAACAGCGTCACTTAGCTCGGTGCGCATGTTGCCAGTTACAAACACTTGGAAATGGTAAAAATAATCTTGAGAAAGAGCAGCTTTGGTAAATATTGGGTCTTTGTTATGTTTCCTTTTTCATCCGTAAACTGCAAGAGTCCTTGAAAAGAAATTTGTAACGATTTTACCCGACTTTTTTTAGTGCAGGAAATCGGTCCCACAGAGACACTTGCAAATATTGATAAAGTTCCCTCTTACTGGCAAAGATGGTGCTGAACTGATGCCATATGCTTTGACAAAAAAAGTAAAGCTGTTTGTCAAGTATTGGAAAGTCTGGAAAATAGAATTTCTGGAGTGTGCATAACATGTGGTTGGAGGTTTGCTCGAGTGGAAAAATAAAGTTAACATTTGTAGCACATTGTAAGCAAGTTTTGAAGAAAAAAACCCCCCAGATCCGCATAATTTTTAGTTACGCCGTTTCAAGAGCGGAGCGACTTGTCTTCTCACTATGGTGTCCATTCGTACAAGTTACCACGTGCAGACTCCTTGGTGTGACTGTATAAAACATGTCCAATTTTCAAAAGTCATCGGATTTCAAAAATTCCAAAACCAAAATATGTTTCAGGACATTTTAATCACTGGACTTGGTTCTCTGCATATTGGCTTGATACATTTTTGAGCCCCTTTATCTCTTCATCTCACTCTTCATCTCCATGTTGTTTTATCTTATTATCTTTCTTTAACTCTTTTTATATCTTAATGAATCTCTCACTTCATCTACCTACATGAAGCAAAGTTACGGTTAAATTAAATCACAGAGTCACATGGGACGCGACACAATGCTGGTAAGCATTCTTGTTATAATCTGTATGATGTATTCCAACTCTTTACGTACCAAATTGTTTCCGTTCAATTTGGCATTTTACTGTATGTGGCATGGGCCTTGTTCAGTCAGTCATGTTCATTCTATTGACGTCTGTGCCAAAATAGAACCTTATTTCCACCTGTGATTCCAATGGGAACAATAACTCGCAGCTTCCTTTTTCTTGATGAAACTTTTTCTGTCTTAAGTTTTGTTTCTTTTTATAAGCAAAAGATGCTTGAAGTCTAGTTTTCTGTCAATCTCCCTTTTCGTTTGTCCTGCTGCCAGGTTCCTTGCGTACAGCAGCTTTTTCTCGGATTGAGACTTGACTTTTCTCATTTTCTATTTTTTTGCAATTTATGAGCTCTGTGGTTTGCGAAGATTTTTTGGAATTTGTAGACACGTTGTAGAGATTTTTTTGAACATAGGTAGCGAATAACAAGAGGAACAACATTTTCACTTTTTGAAAATTAATCCAATTGCTTTGTAATGCGGTTGGACACAAGCTGTTTTTCCGAACTGGATCTTCGTCTGGTAAAGCCTGCGGCAGAGAGCCGTCCCCATTTTTAATGCTTGGTGTCAAGCTGACTATCTTTACTAAGAAACTCCTCGCTGTTGCAAGTTCCTGGCTTTTACATCAATTTTGTGGCAGGAAATACGCGACAAATACAGCTCTTTATGACAGTGGGGTGGAAATAATGCTGCTTTACGATGGTCTTGACCTTATTTATTTGCAAAACTCAAGTGCTACAAATAGAAAGCAAGTCTGTATACAAGCTTAATTAATCCAAACGATGGCATGTGCTTGGAATTCTGAGAACAGTTCTATGGCAAAAGTAACATACTGTGACATAATTCTCGGATGACACATATTGTATATTTCTGCTTTTTGGTGTGATGGGAGACCATCACGTACCAGGTTCAGAATGTTACATAATCTTCTCTGGTCCAATTAGTGATCGTTATTACTAATTACTGTTCACTTAATTATCACGATTCATTTATTTTACGGAATTATATCCCAGTGATGAGTTGTACTACTCACATATTAATTTCCATGATAAACCATTGTTGTTAATTACTAATTTTCGTCATTTTGTGTTTACGAGAGATTGTAATTTTCTTGATCCTGAAAAAGAAGTTGCCAGAATCGTGAAAACAACAGACGCATTGCAATGTAAGATTTCGTGTATTTTGCTCCAAACTACAATCGTAACAACTAGAAGAAGATAACACTGATCTGACGCGGTTTGTGTGGCTTGTTTCGTTGATTCCTTTACTGATTTGCAGGAGTTTTGGGATGATATGTCATCCACCTGAGGAAAGAGATTAGTATCATGGGATCTGGATCTGGACCAAAAAGACAAATGAGATGTTTTAGTCTGGTTCGACAAAATGACGCAACCCCCCCAACCAAAACCAGAGACGCAGCTTCTTTCTGAAGAAGTTGAAATCTTCATATTCGTTGTTATGGCAACTTGCAAAAGATACCATATATGTACATTATTTGTGTTGGCCTCTGTGCAACAATTTAGTTTCGTTCAATTATTCACGACAATCACATATGTTGTTCCTGACAATGGGTGCAAAATTAGTAGAAAAGCAATTACTGCCATGGGGAAAGAATCACAGCCAGTTTAAATGATGGATCAGCGACAAATTTAACACTTTACGCAGGGGATGCTAAGAACGAGGGTAAAATTAAGATTATTGTTGTAGGGTTATGCTGGAAATTGACTCTGACTCTGAAAGACCGTAATAAAGAAAGAATACTCTTGACTTGATACACGGACGTAACACCAGCGGCCACATATTGTTTCAAAAACGTGGGTATCTTTTTCTCGAAAAGAAGCCGGGTTCAACGATTTCTTCTACTGACAAGAATTATTTTACATGTCTATTTCAGCATCAATAAAATAACTTGCGGACTTATGTGACGATCTCGGCATAGTCATTGGAATAGCCACATGAAGTCAGCTGTTCATGCCTCATTTAGATTTGTGTAGATTTTACAATTGTGTGTGGTTTATTGATATGTGAACTACTATTGTACCTTCATCTCTTTCCTGAGCAGTTCAGATTACACCATGTGCTCAAAGGTACCAATATGCAACCGCTGACTAGTGATTACATACACACATTGCCCAAACCAATCAGAGGCTGGAGCAATAGCCTGAGTACTGAGTGATATTCCTACTCATTCCTTCATTGTAACTCTTTAGTATTGGCCCAGTCACCTAAATAACGGTTTATTCAGTAGTTAGAGACCAACATTAAGTTTAGTTCAACGTAAAGGTGTGACCTCTGGGAAGCATTAATATAGTCCCTGAGGAGAAGGGAATGACTGTTCTTAGTTCAGTTAATATGTAGCTGGTTGGGCTGAGCCTATATGAAGTCATGGGACCTCCTGAGGTGCCACCAGACTGTTAGGTACTATAAAATGTCAACAAGAACTTATCAGGTATCAAAGGCATAAGTTTCATACCTTTGAAATTGTAGACATCCAAATAGTACAAGTTCAGCTGTTTTGGTACTGCTCTCCCCCAGAGCACAAGCTCATTCCTGTGTGAATAGAATCAACTTGTAACTTATGTAGATGAATTTGCCCATTTTAATGGACTTACTATGCTTATTTGAACCAGCCTGTATTTCACAGATAGTGTGTTTGTGCTTTTAGCAGTTAATTGCTGTAGTTTGGTGTATTTGCTATTTTTACTGTATTTTAGTGCTTTGTGAATACTCTCAACCTTTATTTGAGACAAATGCACCAGTGTCTCTCTTTCAGTCTAGCAAGATAAAGCAATTACAACTGATCCAGGAAGGGTTGCTTGTCTTTACCATGTGTTACATAAAACAGCCCCTGAAGGAGTTATGCTTGCCTATGAGTAGAGCAACTTATCTTCTCAGTATAGTATCTGTATGTTTGTTTGTTTGCTTGCTTGCTTGTTGACAGAATTTGATTTAAACCAGGTGGCTCTGTCCTAGCCTAAAAGACTTTTTGCAAGAAATTAACTCCAGGTAGCACCCTGGCCAACAAGTTCCTTGATGATACCTCTCTTAACAAGACTGTTAAGTCATTGCCTTAAATCAACTTTTTAGTCACCACAAAGAGGAAGTGCCTCAAAGAGACTTCTCTTGACAAAACCCGCCTTATTTAAAGAGACTTTTTGCAAGAAATTAACAGTACGTGGCTCCCTCAACATGAAGTGCCTTATAGAGACTTTGTCTTACAAGACCTCTTTAAGCAGTTTTCACAAGATCTCACAGGAACCAAGATGTGCGTTTCTCAGGCACGACATATGTAAAGCTGAGAAGCATTCTTGTTTTTCCACACAGAGCGACTAAGAGACTAGAATACCTACTGCCTACTACCTGTACTGTGGCCCCAAATAGTGCAGACATTCATTCCAGTAATTACCTATTTACGTGCTTTTAACTTGTTCAGACACAGAAAAAAAATTTAGTATCCGGGGAAAAAATAGTACAACATATTGCAGACGCTTGACATTTTCAAATACTTCAATATCATTTTTGAGTGGCCATCCATATTTCGTCTTTGACGTCATTTTCGTCTTATTGGGAAGAGGGATTCCGGGTTCTGATTTGACATTATGCAGTGAACTTTGCATCGTCGTGCGAAATTCGTCTTATTGGGAAGAGGGATTCCGGGTTCTGATTTATGTTGGAAATGAAAATTTTTTTTCAACAGTCGGAGACTGATTCATTGAAAGTGGCATTTAATTTGAATTGTCGCTTTACTTTTTTATCATTTGACATGAATCTGTCAAGAATAATTTGCTAATGCATTACACATACTTCATGCCATAAACAATTGAAACCTAAGAGCAAGAGTCTGTACAATTTCCCCGAAAAAATTAACAAAAGATATGGCACGTGAAAAAAGTCATGCCAGTGCAAGTCACACTGGTGTCAGCCTGCTATATATTTTGTTTCTTTTTTTGTCTTCTCTGCCACGGTCAAATAGAACACGGACTGCACTTGGTTCTGGCCCATCGATTACATGGCAGAAAGTAATTTTGCTGATGAAATTTGCCAAATTCTGTTGGGTGGGTACAAAAACATCTCGAGTGGTACCTTTGTTTGAATATGTTTCCAAAACGGGAGCTCCAAAACATGTAGCTCGTGAATACATGGGTTTTGGGGCAAAACTACCAGCTAGAAGGATATTTTTGTCGTTATTTCCTGTATGATCACTGATTGTGAGAAGTAAAGCGTAGTGTATTTAGCAATCAATATTGAATAGTTTTCTTTCTATGTATGATTATCGTACACGATATTTAGGGGTAAAGGTTTGGGAGATGTATTTGAAGACCCTATTCCAATTCCAAGGAAGACAATCTTTTCCCACCCAAACCGCAGATGCTAAAGCCCTAAGGAAAGAATCGGAACCATTACAGATGATGAACTGTCTCGCCAGGACACTTGAAAATATTGATAAAGTTCTCCTATACTGCCCGTTTCACTGCCATCTGTTTTCAAAAAATCGAAGGGTATTTGACTTGTATTGTGAGGTCAAGAAATTGGAATCTATTTTGTTTCGATGGAATACAAAGTAGATGGTAGAGGCTACATTCTTCATTGCCTTTACATATTCTACTCGGCGAACCTGAATTTGACGACATTTGCTCCAAAAATGACATTGATAAAAGTGTACTGGATACCACATCAGAAAGGTTCACTTTTCAACTCGAGGAATCCAGCACAAACGCTTTTACTCACAGCTCAACCATAGTATGCATTCAGGACAGTTGTGAACATATGTTTAGTATCGCTTTGCATTCAAATCTGGCTTCTCGAATGAGGTGAAGATGAAGCCTAGTTAAACAAAATAGAATTGCGCGACTTGCTCCATTCATAAGTCCGGGTCGTCTTCAGTCAGGTGCATCTTAGTCTTCACAAGGAGGCCTACATCTGACTGACCAAATCGATTTCTATCACCTGGAATGGCCTCACTTCCCTTTGCAATAATCCAGTCTACTTGGTAGATTATGTGAAAGGCCATGCTAATTCACATTAGCTGTATCAGTAACTGTAATTCTATTCCAGTGACCCGTGTGTAGTGCTAAGGAAGAATTAAAGTGCCATTAGCGGGAAAGCAATTGGGCAGGAATTATTCTTTGGGTGTCATCTGAAACCAATGCCGTTAATTTTCAGATTGCTTCCAAATCATCGAGTTACTGCGCATTTCTAAAAGCTGAAACTGGTCCTAAGTAAATTCCGTTAAAAATGTTTGTCACACAAAGTTTTTAACTAGTTATTTTGACAGGATGCGTGTCAAATAAAATGGAAAATTTCTAGAATTATCAATCTGTTCAGTGCATGTGTAACATTCAGCCGAAATATGCTCTACTTAAAAAGAAGAATCTTGTTTACTCAGGAAGTGGCATTGTCATCACCAGTGAATACATTTCCTGGGCGCAGCTGTCATTGTGATGCACGAAGAACAATAAAGTCGAGATGGTGTAAATTTAATTTACGGAAATTTCGTTACTGTCATTAGGGTGGAAAGTAAACATCAGTCTCTCAGACATTTTTATTTATGGATGACGCAGGCTATTATTATGGGCCATTCCTGTTTTTCCTATTTTGGTTTTGGATCTTGCTGAATTAGATGAATTAGACTAATTGTCTATCAAATGGAATTTGATAAGACTAGGTGGTCATGCCCATGGAATCGTGCCCAAAACTGTACACAAATCTCTGCCAACGTAGCGTCATAATATGCCACGTCATATTACGTCATTTGATAGACCTGGTTGCCAAGATGTTGGCTGCTTTATTTTAGTTTGTGTGTCTGTTCACAGGGAGGGGGTACCCCCTAGTCCTGTTTCTGGTTCTGTCCAAAGTCCTGTCTCTGGTCCTGTCTTGGCCGGGGGAGGGTACCCCCTAGTCCTGTCATTGGTCCTGTCCAAAGTATGTCTGGGGGGGGGGGTACCAGGACGGGGGGGTAACCCCACCTCCAGTAAAGACAGGAGGTACCCCCTGGATAGGACAGGGGGTATCCCCCAGACAGGGCAAAAGGTCCCCCCCCCCCAAAATAGGCTACGCCACGGGCAGTACACCTCTTGCGCGCAAGAGAACTTTCTCGTTAAGTTTGAAGTGGATGCCCATCCGGCCGGAGGAAGAAAAATTTAGATGGCCCAGATAAAATAAAATTCCTGAAACAAGACAGTCTCCCATTAACATTATGAGGCAATACCAACCACGGCCCTCCATTCTTACCATACTAAACCAGACCTAGCTGGGGAAAGGGGGGTGGGTTGGGTCACCTGGTTAGGGTACTCTCTCTCCACCCTCCAGACCAGACCTAGCCAGGGGAAGGGTTGGCTCACATGGTCAGGGTTTCCCCACCCTTGTCAGGACCAGGACAGGATGTACCTTATGTAGTTTAGCCCCCTCCCCCCAGGACCAGGACAGGACATACCCTACCTCCCTCCCCCAGGCAGGACCAGGACATACCCTATCCCCCTGTGGGCAAACAAATATCTGTGAAAACATTACCTTCCGGCGTATTACGTACTTGGTCGGTGATGACACCATTGGATAATATTCCCTCATTTAAACAGAAATGAATGGCCTATTTTCAGAAAAATTGGATTTGACATGAGATGGCAAATAAAATTGAAAACTAAGTGGCCTAGAGGTCAAATTAAGTAGCCACGGGTCAACGGTCGAGTGCTAACGGCATCCCTGAAAGAGGAAAAAGTGCTGAAAAGGGCGGTTACGTGAACGTCTTAATTTAGGTCTGAGCGCAAGTGAAGGCAAAAGCAACGTTGCTTCCAGATGGGTTATTAGGATATCAAATTTGATGTTCACATCAAGTAGCGACAAGGATCAGGAAAAAAATCGCTATTGCGATGAATTATCGCACATAACTACTTTATGCACTGTGTATTATTTGAGAACATCATAAAACATTCCCCAACAACCCACTCCCCACCTCTTGTGGAGTTCAACTTTGTATCCAGTACAAGTTAACTCCCACATTCAGATCACTTGGAAAAATTGCCGTGAATAGTTGATGACATTTAAACACGCCATTATCTTAATTTATCCCGCCGTTCAGAGCAGATTCTCTTTGGTAAATTTTACCTGTAGAATTTGATCCGTCTTGCGTCTGGATGTGCGGATTTCCTCTGGCTCGCAGACGACGCTTTTAAATTTGGTGGTGTTGGTACGTTTTGCGCAGAAAGCCGGCGTTTCTTTGGGAAACTGACTCCGACAGCATTAGCAGTGCTGCTAATTTCACTTCTGTTGGCGTCATCAGTTACTTCACCGGATTAAATATACAGAGAAAGAGTACCAGTAAAACTTCTTGGTAAATTATCTAAAAAAATCGCTATTTCTGGAAATTGAAATCACAAAGAAAATCCACCTACACATTCCGAATTGGTAATGAAAATTAGTGAACCTACACGTTTGCATAAATGTTTCACACTTTTCATTTGCAGAAGAATTATTTTTGTCGCCGTCAGTTGCCATAGTTACGCTTTCTTCCTCTTTCTGTGTACTCCTGTAAAATGCTTGTTAATTTACTCCCATAAAACCGAAGAATGTTTAAATATCAACTTAGCTTTGTTCACCAGTTCCTGTTCAGGGAAATTTATAAACATACCTTTGATACATTGTTTCAGTCAACCCGATATTTCCTTCACATTCTGATTGCTCAACTGAAACTCTGTCACGTTGTGGCGACATCTTAATTGTATTTGTGTCACATGTTGATGCTGCATCCAGCGGTATAATTTTTGGTTCGGTGAAAGACCTGCTGGTTGGACTTTGTAATATTTCCGGTGACATTGGAGTCTCGGGTGATGCTGGTGCGTTTAAACCATCTCTAATTTTGCTCTTTGTCGGCGATAAGTCACAGTCTATAACCAAGGCGTCCATATCACTTTGAGTGTCATCGCTTGCTTCCTGTGCTTCTGTGGGCATGGCTGGTTGGTTCATTTCACTTACGTCAATTCTTTGCCCTTCCGATAAGCTGCTTGTTAGATCTGTACGACTTACGATACCATGAATCGTGTCAATTTTGGTGGATTGCTCTGGTGTTAATGTCAATAACTTCTTTCGCGGACGTCCCCGACCCCTTTGAATTTGCGGAATTTCTTTGTCATCCGGCAGTTGTAGCGTTTGTCTTCTATCGGTTTCATGCTTCGTTTTGTCTGTTTCTGTTTGTTCTACGTCAGATAGAGAATCAAATTCGTCAGATTTTGATACAGAAGTCGGTGGGTCTTTGGGATGACCCCCTCTTGTAACCCTGTGACTTTCTTTTCCACTTGCCCTCGATGTCTCTGGAATTGAGGAAGTATCAGCCACTTTACTTTCCTCAGTAGTGACCATCGTGTCAGTACTTTCCACATCCTGTGCTGTCACTCTACCTGATCTAAGGGTCCTTCCTCCAGGAGTTGGCTTCGTCATCACCTTTCTTTCTTCTTTACCGGTCCCTCCCCTTTGACTTCTCCCTCTTCCTTTGCCTGAAGGACGTCCTCTTCCTCTTCGATCCGAAGCTCCATCGACTTGTTGAAGTTCTTCTTCCTCCGATTCGGAACTACTTTCTGTCTTGTCCAGCAGACCCACAGCTTTAGTGCTATCATCCCTTCCAAATGTCTCTATTTTATCCAAGTCTACATAACCAGACTCGAACATCTCGTTCTCATCAGAAAAAACTTCAATGTACGGAGCACGGGGATCAACATCCAGCACATGTGGTATTTCCTTTGTTTTCCAATCTGCAATCATGTACGATTTTAACCATCTTAATTTTGTTAAGGTTAAACAAAATCACTGTTCATGTCCCTGTTTTAATCCCATACAACTCTGTGGTGAACCTGAGCAAGTCAGTGAGAAAGTGCTTAAAACCCGGGATCGATCAACTAAAGCACAAAACAAAGCTACGTAGGCACCACAAAAAGTTTAGAAGAAAACATTACTGAGTATGAATTTCCAAACTCTAAAAGAAAAAAGTACCTTTCTTCAAAGACTGATTTCCTAACTGAACACAGCCTTTGTGTTTCAGTTGTTGTGCGTAAGTCAAAAGACTATATTTGTGAAATTTATGATTTTGGTATCGCCCTCCAAGTGATTTGATTGGCAATGGCTTGTCTATGAAAACCATTCTCTTGTTCACACCATCCTTACCTGAAATAAATGAAATAATACCTAACGTCTTCAAAATGAGCAAATCTAAGATTTTGAAAACATCAAGTTATCTAACTTCCAAGAAAAACGAAATATGTACTAATTTAGGTAATATTACCCTTTCCAGGAACCAAAACAATTTTTACAGGCATCTCCCATTGCCTTTCAAATGATGGCGAGTGGTTATCTATCAGACAAGCCAGACTTGATTCAGACAGCACTATCTCAACATCATAAGTTTCCAACAGTTTCTTGATATTGGGGTCTCGGCTGCACACCTACATCAAAAATTTTACCATCAATGTACCCAAATGTAATACAATGATTTCTGGATCAAAAAAAAAGTGCCCGTTGATTTCAATATGTGGGGAAATCGACCACACAATGGTGACTTACCCATGAATTTAGGTCGATGAGTTCTGGCTGCGCACAAGGAAACTTCTGGTTTATTGCTTCATACTGCTGATTTACACGAAATTTGGCTTTTGGTAGTACCACCTTTGGGACCACTCCCTTGGGACATAGAACATAGAAAATGTGATTATCATAAACAAGAATTGGGTATGATTCCCCGACCACTGCCTCAAATTTAGGATTAGATTATATCCATTCTGTAGGATTTCCGGCAAAGTCTGAAGAATTTACCAGGGGTCTCTAGCAGCTCAGCGAAACACTCTGTATTGCATACCATATGAAACTCAGGTTTGGCATAAGCGTGAACAAGCTTTAAGACACTTATAATCATATAATTGCAGTTGTTACTTAGCATATTGTTATTGCACAACTGTGACAAAATAGTTTACTATCTGAAGTAGTGTATTTCTGTGTTGAAGCGTGGCACAATGCTGGAGTATCTTTGGGGTTAGAATCGAAACGCTATCCTGTTGAACATAATACTGCGCGTAACCAGTCGCCCTTCTGCACTGCCAACCAATACGTTCCTGTAAAAATCAGAGAACTATTTCGTTGATGAATCCAGGATTTTTCGGAAGCCAATTTGTCCCCAAAAAACGTGAAATAAATTGGGACGGAATGCTGCACATGTCTAACGCCCTATAAATCCGCCACTGCACTCTTTCAGGCGACATTTTCCATATCAAACTCACAAGTTCACAATTCAGTTTGTTCAGATCTGCTCCAAAATACACTACACAGCAACACTAAATAAATACATAATATGGATGCGACTTCGCCAACCTATTTGTATACTAACCTGAACATAACGCTTGCCATCTTGGCGAATATATTTGTAATCGTCCGGGAAACTTAAGGCATTCTCCTCCAGATATTTTGTGAATTCGTCCTGTTCTGCCAGAACCTTTTTGTGTAATTCCTGAAATATCAGTATGGAGATCAAAAATCATGCTCCGTCCAAGGTGGTAGGAGATCAAAATCATCGAATGAATCCGAACATCTCCAGTTACCTTGAACAAAGACATTTGTTTGAACTGCTCTGTTGTAGTGGTCGGAGGCGTTGCTTTGCTGTACAAGCTGAACAGCTGAAGATATACTCTTTGTTCTTCTTTGGTTAGTACAGATGGGCGAGGAAACTGTAGGCTGTGACCCTTGTAACTCTGACACAAAGCAATTTTCCAAGTTAGGAAATGACTACACTATTTACATGCGAACGTAATCTATCAATTTTCAAAGAAACGAAGTATATGTCTCTCATATCTCATGAAGATTTAAAAAACAAGAAAGTCCTCCTGCGAGAACGCAAGAGGCATACCGACTGTGGCATAGAAAGTCGCGGGGGTGGGGGGGGGGGAACCACCCAAAATGGGAATGAGTACCCCCCCACCCCTGGCTGGGACTGAGTACCCCCCCCCCTAGACCACCCTGGCTACATGTATGATCTGAGTACCCTCGCCCCCCACCCCCATTTAACAGACACACACCTGTGAAAACATAACCTCCTCTCGTACTACCGTACGCGGTCGGTAAACATGTCATAAAGACACGTAAATTGTTATAAAAAATCGTATTCCCCCTTTTTTTCAAGCGGGAACTTTGAATTACCAACCATTTTTCCTGGTCTGATATCCTGCTTAATATGGCTGCCACCTTTAGGCGTCTTTTGCTTTTTGCTACTGTTTGTAGAATTATTTTTGTTCTTCTTCTTGTCATGTTCTTTGGACTCCATTCCCTGGGTAATATCAACTAAAGTTCCTTCTTGTGTTGGAACACCCGGTATACTCTTTTTGGGGGGTACATAATATAAAATATGTTCGTTTCTTGTCGTTTTTTCTTCAGTTGCGATGGGCACTTCATTTCGGTTGAGCTGCTTGTTGAAAGTCTGGGCTATTGGTTGTTTCCAAGAGGGCCCGGGCTGTTTTTGCTGTTGCCGGACAGGGTCTATTTCACATTTGATATCGTAAGGTTGTGCCGGATTCTGAGGCAGTACTTGATTATGCACCGGTTTGAAATCGTGTTGAGTAAAAGTGGAATGCTGAGGTATTTGTACCTTCTTTGTCGCCGGTAAACTTATTTCGGTCTGAACAGTCTTCCTGAATAAATCAAACCATTATTTTTAAGCGTGTTTTTTAATCCAAGTTTTACGGACTAACTTGGAATTGTTAATAAACGATTTGTATAATACATGAAAAAATTTACCCGGTATTTGCCTTTCCATTTAGTTCTTTCTGTTTCTCAATCAAATATTCTTTGTACGATGGCTCATACAAATACTTTGTCCATTCTTCTGTGGTAGCAAATACTCCATAATCCGGAATCTTAGGCGTATTCCTGAGAAATAAAATAATTCGGTCTATCAAAAGATTTAAACTTTGGTACCTCTGTCGAATATAAACATGTAAAGCATGCGACGGCAACTGATCAATTGCGTCTTCTGGACCTGGAATCTAAAGGACATGAGCAAAAAACAAAAGGCAAGTTCGTATCGAATTAACTGGAAACTCGATGGATACAATAGACTTTATTCTGTTCACTTTGTACTCTGGTAAAGTGTATTACAGGACACTTTCACCCGCGGTTGCTGTGACGTTAATTCAATCAAGATTTTGCTACATTTGCATTTGCTATATGGAACTATAAATTAATAGAAATCGGAGCTTGGACACAAAGTAATGCTTAAAACTTCGACGCAATAGATCTAGATTAGATCTAGACTCTAGATCTATTTTGACTGAATCATAAATGACATGATTGAGATCTATTTACAGATCGACAGTGATCCATGAATCTCAGAACTATGTCCTAAGAACATCATAAACAATGGGCCTACCATTCAAATTGTGAGGACAACATATTTCCTTTCCAATTTAAGATTTTAAATATCAAAGAAATGAAAATGTCGGTCGTCTGCTCGTAGACTTAAGCTCTATTCACACGTATCGTCTGCATTTGCGTGTGCGTTTATGTGAAGTTTTCTATTGAGTCAATGGAAACACAGACGCAAACGCAGAGAATGGCTTCCAGACCCAATCTCTGCATTTCACGCAATCGCAAACGTTATGTGTAAACACCTCCACTTGGTATCGTGGATACCATACTGTGCGTCAAACGCAGACGCAGACACAGACGTTACATGTAAACACACCTTTAGCGCCATAATGTGCAAAAAGTGTAATGCTTAATTTTCTTTCAGCATGTACCGCACCTGTAGACCCCAACACGTCGGGTTGTTTTTAGTTTGAAAGTTTAATTTGGAACCAATAGAAAGGATATTTTTTTAAGGGCGAGACTGGCAAGGAATGACAGACTGGCAATTCTATTCCGAATTCTATTCCGGTAATGGTTGGTAATGTGAGTTCAATTCCCAATAGGAAATGGAAACTTTTCAATATTCCTATTGACAGAAGCCTTTACTTCTGTGCTTGCTAGAACCAGATCAAAGAAAAGAGCCATCTTAGATGCAGGATGAATGGTCATCCTCATTCCTGCAGCGCGCGTTGTATTTTCCAGCTGGTGCGCTCCTTTTGCACAATTTTTGGAGACATGGGCGAGTTGCAATTTACAAATTGCGGCGACGTCGTGCGCTGCAGAAATGAGTGCAACCAATGGTGGTGCAGGAAGAAACATGATGACCTTTGAGCCTTTGTAAAACACTTCCTCAATCAGTTAATAAATACTATGCCCACAACATTATGAAAATGTAAAGAGCTTACTATGGAATAAGTATCCTCAACTTGACTCCCTAGAGACAACCATATATCATAACGACACAAAGAAAGTTCACAAAATGGATACTATTTCCTACATCACAGATACATCTATACTGGCAATCTTAATGGATTACCTTTCTACAGAAGGCTGAGAATTCTTCACCTTGGCTGCCCAGTGGGGGCCCCAGCAATTGTTTTTTCTTAGATTTTGCTGACATAGCAAAGTGTAGTCAGGTGAATGAAGCAGCCAATGTTGGTGGGATCCAAGGCCCACCTTAGGGCCCTGGAAGCTCTTGCATTTTTAACTGTCAACTATGCATTGTCCCACTTTTCCTGGTACTTTTCTACAAACTTTTTGATGTACATTTATGTGGGTACAAAATATCTATTTCAATATGAAAGATTCTGGGCATTTTGACAAATTCAATATTTATTCCTTTTGTTAACCCTTCGTGTGCTGGAGCTACATTTGTACAGTAACCGACGTAGCTGTACAAGACTGCAGTCTCATTTTTTTCCATTCATGCCCACACTGAATCAGACTATAGTCAGCGGAACTTAAGTCTCCTTTGGTTGTACCAACCAGCATTTCCGTCTATGTGGGGACACACTTTTACATGATAATGCTTTACATGCTAAAGCATATGTTAATTATAGAGCACAATATCTTTAGGCAGACTTCAACTATATGTAGCCTTCCCTTTTGCCAGATGTGGGTGTGGCACCTCAATGTGTGTGTGTGTGGATTAGATCTAGATCTAAGCTGCAGCCATAGTTCTAGATCTAAGCTGCGGCCATAGATCTAGATCTGAGCTGCAGCCTTAGATGTAGATCTAAGCTTCAGCTGTAGATCTAGATCTAAGCCATGGCTATAGATCTAGATCTAAGCCATGACTGTAGATCTAGACTTAAGCCACACCATAGATCTAGATCTAATCTGTGGCAATACATCTAGATCTAATCTGTGGCTGTAGATCTAGATCTAAGCCATGGCCATAGACCTAAATCTAAGCCGCAGTTGTAGATCTAGATCTAAGCCATGACCATAGATCTAGATCTAAGTCTTGGCCATAGATCTAGATCTAAGCCACAGCCATAGATCTGGATCTAATCTGTAGCCATAGATCTAGATCTAAGCCATGGCCATAGATCTAGATCTAAGCCATGGCTGTAGATCTAGATCTTATCCATGGCCATAGATCTAGATCTAATCCACACACACACACACACATCGATGTGCCACACCCACTTTTGGCCAAAGTGAAGGCAACATTGTTGAAGTCTGCCTAAAAATATTGTACTCTATAAATAACTGATGCTTTATGTAAAAGTGTGTTCCCACATAGATGGAAATGCTGGTTGGTACAACCAAAGGAGTTCCTCTTGTTACAAGCCAGAAAAGTATATAAGATGCGGTGGATACGGGAAAAACAGTGAACGAGACTGAAGTGTCAACTGGTGCATGAAAGGTTAAGACAAATAGTAAGCAAATTTAATGTCATACCAATCACAATCTTGCTTTCAACTGCACATGACAAACTAACAGAGAGATGCCTAGATATCATGAAGCTTGGATTGTTTCATGAGGACGTTCAGAGCAATACAGTAACGATTGTATCATTTGAGCATAAATCCTTCCAAGAGCTGGCAGCTGCATTTTACATAGAAAAGCGTCTGCAACGATCAAATGACATTTGGGTAAGTACTTAGTAGTCATGATAAAATAAATGTGACATGGTCAAAAATATGTTTGCTAAATTCAGTATATTCAGAGTATTTTATCCACAGGATACATTGAACGAACTTTTTCCATCTTGGTACAATATCATACGACCAGAAGTTGTTGTTGTCGTCACCTGTGGACTCATGGAAGACCCGTCACTGCTTGTACAGTACACTTGTACCATATTCAATCAGTTTAACTTAGAATTATTGAGATTCCATAAACATTTCCTCCATTATGAGACAGAAAAAAGGCTAAATGATGTGGGAAAGATGGCAATAAATTTAGCCTTCTTTCACATGTTGTATTCGGAGTCAAAAGTGCAATTGCCTGGAACACCTGTTCAAAATCCCTCTTTCAATTGGTTTGATCAGAAAGAATATATTAAAGATGATATGGTCGTGAATACATTGCATTTTCCCAGCAACCATGAAACCACGAAACATGAAAGGTGAAATCATATGGTTTCCTAAAAGAGTGACTGATAATGGGAAAGTGTGCTCAATACTGATTGAGAATAGTGCTTAGGTAGTCACTCACGAATTGATGACAATCTGTCACAACATAACTCAGCACCGACCCGTTGCTGATTTATGAATGAAAGATGTCTTATGCAAAGACATGTCAAATGAAAATTTCATTACGATAAGTAGTGACATTCAGTCATTAACAGTACAAGATTGTGCTTTTGTGCTTTGGACTCATTGTTCTTGAATCACACATTACAGCAACTGCTAGGCTGTCAAGACATAGTGAATCTTGATCTGTCAGGAACCATTCTGAGAGATGCTGGAGCCATTGTGTTAAAGGCTGTTGAATCTTTGAACAAAAATTCGAAACTAGAAATTCTAGGACTTAAAAATTGCAATGTCCCGTTTAATGTATGGCCCAAATTGTTTGAAGCCCTTTCTCGCTGTGAATCGCTTACTTCTTTGTCCTGCGGTGGAAACAATATTGGAAAAGCAGGAAGTTATCTTGCTGGAACCATCCAAAGTTGGGGAAAAAATTCAAAATTGCAAAATCTGTATTTGGAGAATTGTTCGATTGAAGAAAAAGAATGCAGGGCAATATTAAGGTCTCTGTGTTCATGTGAAAACCTACACCATTTAATATTAACTGGTAACACTCTTGGCAATGCAGGAACTGAGCTTGCTAAGACGATTAATTACTGGGGGAGCGATTCGAAACTATCCCTACTGTATATTGAAAATTGTTCAATGTCGCAGAAAACATGTTATGAGATATTGAGCTCTCTTTTCACCTGCAAATACTTAACCCATATTAACTTGTCAAATAACAGTTTTGGAGAGCATGGGGGGCATCGAATGGCTCAGTTAATATATAAAATTGGAGAATACAATTCTCCATTGGCTGTTCTATACCAAATGATCAGTGTGGTGAAATATTGAAATCATTGTCACCCTGCAAAGATCTAATTCAGTTAGTGCTCTCCAGAAATGAATTTGGAGCAGCAGGTTCAGTTCTTGCTGACAGTATCAAAAACTGGGGAAATAATCCTAAACTACAAATACTACATCTTGAAAATTGTTCAATAGGGGAAAAAGAATGTTTTGAAATATTGAAATCTGTATCAACATGTAACCATATCACTGATCTAAATCTTGTGGGAAATGTGGTTGGCAGCGCTGGAAGCTATTTAGCAAACATTATTCAAAAGTGGGAAGATTACACAAAAATTGAACGTCTAGACCTTAAAAATTGTTCAATACTAGAAGATCACTGTACGGAAATAATAAGGGCCCTCTCTGTGTGCAATATTCTTACTGGATTTTACTAGATTTATCAGGGAACAATGTTGGAATGGCAGGTGGGAGTCTTGGCAAGAGTATAGAAATGTGGGGAAATGACCCGCCTTTAGAGCAGTTATGCCTAAAAGGCTGTTACTTGGGAGAGACAGAATGTGGTGAAATATTAAAATATCTAGCTACATGCGGACGTCTTCGCCATGTTGTTTTTACCAATAACAGTGTTGGGGAAGCAGGAATGTTTCTTGCAGAGTCTATAAATAGCTGGGGAAGTGATGCATCACTATACCAACTATTTCTTGAAAACTGCCAAATACCTGAACATGCTTGGGGCAAAATATTACCATCTCTATCTACATGTAGAAATTTAACACACATTGAGCTATCATTTAACAAAGTTGGAATGTGTGGTGATCGTCTGGCAGAGTCAATAAGTAGATGGGGAGACTGTGCTCCACTGAAGCTCTTGGATCTCAGGTACTGTTCAATACCAGAAGAAGGCTGTTCGAAAATACTAAAATCTCTTTCTGTATGCAAGCACTTTTGTCACATAATGCTAACTGGAAATACTGTAGCAAACGCAGGATCCCACCTAGCTGATGCAATAGGAAATTGGGGATTTGGGTCATCACTGCGGTAACTACATCTTGGAAGATGCTCAATTCCAGAGGACGGTTGTAGCAAAATAGTTAAGTCTCTTTTTACATGCAAGAACCTTACTCTTATTGATTTGTCGCACAATACTATGGAACAGCAGAGTTCGCCCATGTTATGTGTTGGGGAGACAGTGCACCGCTTGAAATGTTAAACCTTGAAAATTGTTCAATTCCAAAAGAATCAAGTCGAGACCTCTTCAATTCCTTGAGAGTCTGTACGTCTCTAGGGTTTCTTGTTATTGCTGGAAATGAGTTACGTGAACATGGTATTTACTTTAAAAGTTACCTCGGATCTATCTCTCACACATTTAAAATCATGAGTACGGGTAGATGTTGCATGCCGCCTGATGTATCAGGTGAAATTCTCTTGGCTCTCCTCCTGTTGCACTAATCTGGGCCATGTTGTGATTCCAGGCAATGCATTCTCAGGGAAATTAACAAACTTTGTTCCACAGTCTCCCCTACGAGCACTAAATACGAGTCGATGTGCACTGAATGGGGAAGATATAAAACACCTTATCCGTTTGGTGAGTGATGACCTACTTTCCCACCTATCAGCACTGTACTTGGTAGGAAATTCATTAGGAAATGCCATGAATAAACTTGAAGAATTGTTGGCGTCCTGCATTACATATTACAAGGATACTTTCAAGTTTTACCTATTTGCGAATAACCTATCTGAACAATTTATCAACAAATGGACTGTCAAATGTGAAGAAACATCAATTGGACTTGATTTTGAGCAAGACCCCAGTGGATAACAATAATCAAGAATTAACAAGAATGTGAGGGCCTAAAACCTCCATTTGAGTCTATTCCCGGATTGTCATTGCAGTTATTGTGATGAGCAATAACTATTGT
>JBCAUG010204962.1:0-19299 GCA_038406175.1 Haplosyllis leylae | reverse complement strand
GTGGGTCATGAATTAGAGCATGCACAGGAAGGTTTGGAAATGTGCCAAAAAGTCCATCTTGGCTCTGACCTACTTGAGGAAGTAGGTCACACCACCAGATGTTAGAGTTTTGATGCAATGGATTTTTTTTGTCCATTTTTTTGAGGACATTAATTAGGGCATACACAGGAAGCTTTGCAAATGTGTCCAGAACACATCATGGTTATACTCTGTGGCATTTATGTGGTACTCACTGATTGGAGTTTTCTTGGTGCTTATTGTTGGCATTCCTGTCAGCTTTCTTACAGGCACGTGAGAACATCATGTTTCATATAAATTTCATTTTTCGCCAGAATTTCCCGCGCTTGTTTGCAATTGTATAATACATAAACCATAAAAATCTAATGTCTTATAGGTTTCAACATACTTGTTATTCTATAAATGAAATACATAAAATTTTACTCTTATAATTGAAGTATACTTCCTACTCTGGAGCATGACAGTTGAATTTCGAATCTATTCTAAGGAATTTAAAATTATTTTCGAAGATTTGACCTTACTCATTACAACTTCTGCAGAAACATTGCTGGAAATTTTGCAGTTGTTGAAACTGGGTCAGTAGTTCCCCCTACTTTGATAACACATGTTGCTGTGAGGTTATTGTGGGTGAAAATGAAACCCCTGGATAAGCATAGTTACCAGGAACCTGGAATTTCTAGGACAACCACAACAATTCAATTGGGAGTTGACTTTTGACCACGAAATATTGCATCTTTGAAAATTTCTTTTTTCTGCAATGTTTCTACCAACTACAACTGGAGCTTGACAACGAGATTTTTTCAGAAATATAGTAGTCTCGACCTTTTCTTCCTGAAACATTTTAATTGAAATCACGAAATTAACAAATTGGAACTAAAATGACCGTTCCGTATTCACGTATGTTGTTTTAGGTGCCACCGATCCGAAGCAGATTCATCCCAGTCTCTTATTTCCGTGTATCAGACAAACTAAACTGTACAGAGGGGCCAGAGGACAAGACAACAGCGTTGTGAACGTTAGTACCCCAAAAGCAAACCACACTCTGTAGTTCAAGCCCAATCTTTTATCAATGAGACCAGTTCACTATTGTATTTAGTAATCGTAACCAAAGATAAATAGTGATTACTCTTTTGGTAATCAATCAGCCGCTTGTAATATCCAGATTTGTGTAAAATTAGGCAATTGTAATCAAAAGGCAAGTAAATAAGGAAAACGAAGACAAAGTATTGGCAATCTGGCTAGACATCAAAAACGCAAGTAGAGGTACACAAAGGAAGTAAGTAATAAACTGTTACTTCAGTAAATCTGAAATATATCTGACTGGCAATAAATGCACAAGGCCCAGTTTCAAACAGATAAAAAATGACCTTGGTACAATTTTGTGTACGGTTTTGGTCACTTTTCCATGAGAAGAACCAACTAGTCTTATCGAATTCCATTTGACAGACAATAAAATCGAAAAAGAATTAAATTCGGTACTCGCGCCACAATTACCACCAATATGAAAGTGATCGTGATGGAAGTCGCCTCAAATGTGATCGTTACATTTTTGGATGTTTTTATTGGCAGGAACTTGAAGATTTCCCACAATACAGTGTCAATAAATGAACCAAAGGAACAAACCCAGTGAACGTGTGCTTCAAAGCTAAAGATAAAATGAATAACTATGAACGGCACATCGTTATAATCCTGAATTTACATACCTAGTGGACAGGTTAACACATTTTTACGAAAATCCTAGCTTTAAAATTTTAAAAATCGCAAAAAAATTAGCACAAACGTTTAAAATTCTTAAGTCATTGTTACTATCGAAATGAAAATGAGTAAATAAAGCATTTCAATATGTAAAATTAGTATTTATTTTTGGAAATACATGTACCTGCAAAGGTTTAAAGCCGTACTGTGATCGTCCTAACAATTATGAGATTATAATATGCATTGGCGACTGTTTTCAGACGTCAGGGTTTTCCTCGGAGACCGTGCCACATCCTCACGAAACCTTCTCGCTTTTCCCAGATCCACCTCCGTCCATATTTACCATACCATCTGCAATATGAAATGGTGCAAGCAATCTCAAATGTTCGTGTTAATACAATTGATGAAAGTATACTGTTCTTTGCATTGTTACGCGATAATACAGATGAAATAATTAATTTATCAGCGTGACCATAAATTTGTTAAGAATACTTGCATTCCGAACATCATTCCTCCCAAATGTCCGGCATGATCTAGGAGTTTCCACCCAAGCACCAAGCCAAGCGCATCAAAGCAAATCACCGCAGCAACTGCCTAGAGAATAAAAAGAATTAAATTTTTCATTCATTCTAACAATATAAACGTTCGTGCCGATTGATACCGGATGGCATCGATTCTTTTGTGGGCGTCAGAAAATAAGTTTGAGACCTGCAGGCATCGAATATCGGAATTTAAGTGTCCGTAAGCAAATTTGTTTGTGCGAATACAGAACCCCTGGTACACAAATCATCATCTCTTGTACACTGGCATAAACCTAACATGAAAGTGACATCTGTGTATTTTGTAATTTCAAATGCTCATCCACAAAAAAAAAAAAAAGCAACCCTCAAAGAAAAACTTCGCGTTCACCCGAACTGTTTGATATGTTTTTCGGTTTTAATGACTCGCTTTTCAGCTTTAGTCTATCGTCTACCTTCTGGTATCAAAGCAACAGTCTAACGGGACGTGAATGACCATGGACGTGCAGTTTTAGCTTCATTATGTTTTCATGAAATTGTTCGTAAATCACTAACCGTACCAATGGAGAAAGAATGAGGTACCATCTGGTCCACAAATGCAATACTCATTCTACTCTCGGGATGCTGAACTCCAGTAAACCCTATTAATGCCATTACTGCTCCCGACTAGAACGAAGTAATACAATTTTGCACACAACTTACATAATGTACATCGCTTCTAATTTCGTCAATAAAACTGTCTAACACATACAGTTCCCTTATTCATATTTACTTAACACGTATTTTTATATTATATTGCCTATAACATAGGTTCCAGTGTTGAATGTTACTACTTACA
This sequence comes from Haplosyllis leylae, assembly GCA_038406175.1. Classification (NCBI taxonomy): domain Eukaryota; kingdom Metazoa; phylum Annelida; class Polychaeta; order Phyllodocida; family Syllidae; genus Haplosyllis; species Haplosyllis leylae. Next base: position 16,230 of record JBCAUG010204962.1, on the reverse strand, counting down.
GCCCCAAGTGATGCGACATTCCTCATTCTAGCAGTCTTAACCAGGTAGCCTGTTAGCGCAGAGACTACACCTGAAATCCCAAAATAGTGACTTGGAAAAATATACATGTGTACAAAATATCTTCTGCATTTGAAAGTGCTGCCGAGTGTTCTGCGGCGTACAGGGTATTTTCGTTGTACATACCTGCAGTGGAATAGAATGCAACGAATTGTTCCTTTCCTAACTGATCTGTAATTCCACTAAAGGACCAAAGCACATACATGTTCACAAATATGTGAGTGAAAGAATAGTGACTCCAATTCGAGAAAAACATTGACCAACATGGTGCTTCTGGAAAAGATGTGAAAAAGCAATGGTATGTTCTTTTGATCAACACACCGAGTTGGTAAATGTACATTAGTACTTCTGCTACTATTTTGATGATACATTATGTCACAAGTTATGAGCAACGTACTTCCAAATGGACTAGAAACAAAATACGTCAGCATGACATTTCTTAAGGCAGACACTTTCCATGCTAAAAAAATCGCAACGTTTATTCCGATTATACTAAGAAGGACCTTCTTCCCGGCCGTTAAACTGTTTCCGTAGTAATTTACCTAGAGGGATAGAAACTGCAAAGTTAATCAAGAAAATGGGGGGGGGGGGGGATTTTGGACTTAAAACGTGAAGTTCTTTTTGCTGTCATTTCCCATGAGAAAGTCAGGTTGCATTTGCACCTTGAAGGTTCAACCAAACAAAAATTATCGGTGATTCAGAAGAGTCAGCTTTTTGTTCCGCTCAACCTTCTGCAAAGTTAGAACTGCGCACCGAAGCAAATGATTCGGCTGGTGCACCACAGTCACCATGAAACAAAATACGTCAGCACCATATTTCTTAGGGCAGACATTTTTTCATGCTGAAAAATCCGCCATTATCTCTTTCCACAATTGAATTTTGTTATTCAGGGTTTCCACTTTTCAGGACTGAGAAATTTCTAGGATTTTCCAGGCGTTCTTTTGAATTAAAATCTGTACCCTTAAAGAGTTTCATTGAACACAAAACTGACTAACTGACTCCTTCTAAAATACCCCAGAATAAAACCTCCTAACTGAAGCCATGTTTATGATTTCTAGCACTGGCTGATGCTCATAGCTATTCACTTTTTGCTGGCAGTGTATTGCTAATAGAATGGAATTCGATCAGACCAGGTGGTCCTCTGTATGAAACACAGACCAGGCAATAACTCGGCATTAATACGAAAAACCATGTTGCGTAAAAAATGAAAACGTGATATTACGTTATTCGATAGATCTGCCAAGACGTTGGGCGTTTCACTCAATCTGTTTCACTTCCTGGCGCTAATCGTCCATTACCCACATTATTGTCATTTACACTAGGTCCCGCCTACAACGAGGAAGATAAAATTGCTTGTTGCATGTGGATGTTCACCATTACCGAACTTTCTACGGAGTTGCCACACAAAATCAAGATAAAATTCCCTGTGTTTTACGGCAATTACAAGTTATTCTGTTACCAAAACAGAGATATAGTACTGGTAATACTCTCAAAATTACAATCACAATAACCTCATTCTATTTCTCAGTTAATTCACTCAAAACTACAGCAGTCAAAAGATCACGAGAAAACATCCTACCACAACCTTGGTACATCATTTAATTTACATAAAGTTTCAAAATGTTCCCATATTGGAGGTAAATTCCGTGTGTAAAAACAAGTTTTTAATATTTTTTGGCAAATTCCCTGTGTTTTTCCTGTCTGGGAAAATCAACATCCTAATTCCCTGTTTTCCCTGTGCCTTGGTAACCCTGTTTTAACATTGCTGTAAATGATTTTGGTGAAAAGAAATCTACTCCTTGTAATGGGGACCAAATGAACATTGCCCATAACCTGTCACCCATCCCAAAACACATTGACCCTCAATATTCTTCCACTTCTTGATTTTGTTTCTTTCAAGTAGCCAAGGATTCAAAAAAGCGTATCGGTACTAGACTTGGAGAATATAACCCATAAGCATGTCGGCAACATTGACACAAATCGTGTTTCAGAAATGTAATTACACCGGGCCCCGTTTACAGAGTAATTTTGTTAAATCTTCTCGTTATAAGCGATACTCCTAGTAACTGAACATTTGAACATTAATGTTAATCAGAAGCGCTCTTTTCTGAGAAATAAATTTCCTAAATTTGTAAAGAAGTGCACGTAGTAACTGAACTCGTTGTACGCGGGATCCAGTGGACCTTGAATCCACCAATTTAATGGGGGGTGTTCACACTTCCCGACAAAAAATGGCTTGTCAGGAGAGTTATAGATATGCGGAAGAGTCAATTATTGGTATCTGTGTCAGTCTCGCTTTTTATGGAATCAACTTTCTACAGACTCTGCTTAAATTACTGAATAATCGTTTTATTTTTCTTACGTGATCCCTGAATGTTCCGGCTTTGCCAACAAACTGATTGTTATCACGTCTTTTCCCTGAGCTCATCTGTTTAACAATGGTCCTTAGCGATTCATACTGCCAAATTGCACACCCTGCGAAACTTGTTCCTCCAACCTAAATCATAGCCAGGAAACACCATAAACACAAGATATGTATTTAATATGAAGTTTAAAAATATAAATTATGTATAGCGCCTTTGCTACGATAAGACATCTGTCGAACGGCCCTGAATAAAATATGTGGACAGATTAAATACTAAAATTTGTGATACTGGAATGTTTTGTTGATACAACCTACCAGAACAGTGAAACCAAAAGGTCTCAGCAATAGAGATCGGTTATCTAACTTCTTATCTGCTCCTGATCCTTTCCATCTGTTTCTATTTTTTGTGCCGACTTGTCGTCCAGTATTCTGTCCTAGGTGTCTCAAAAAGTGGGAATCCTGCCGACAGCTTGAAACCTTCAAAAGTATTCTAAGATGGCACCTTTGTAGAGTTACCATCCTTTTGAAAAACTACAACCTGAAATGATGAATTTAACTACTATCCCTTGTACTCGATTGGACCCTCAATGTCGTAAAATTCATAACCCGGGGGCCATGGATTTGGCCCCCTCTCCTACGCGGGGGCTATGGGGTCACTCGATTGAAAACATAGCCCTGGGGCCATGAAATCGAGTCCAATCGAGTACAAGGATCTAGTGGTTGATGCAACAACGCCCGTCTTAAAATGCATGAGGTTTTAGCATAGGCGGCAACATCACTGCACTTACCATTTGAGGTACACACAAGTGGACTTTAATGTGTGCCTCAAACGGTAAGAGCAGTGATCTTACCGCCTACGGGTTTTACGAGAAACATCCAGTCTAGATATAGATCTCGTTTATTTGGCGATTTTCTTGATTGGTTACCGAAAATATTTTTGAGACCATCTACGCTTCTCGGAAATACATCAAGGAATCATTATTACCGCCCGCATCCGAAGATCCGAAAGATGGGGGAAGGTGATAGTTTCAGTTTGTCACTCCACAGGGGGGGGGGGGGTTACCCCGACCAGGACTGGGGTACACCCCCCCCACACACACACACACACAGGGGATAGGACAGCAGAGCGAGCACTTGCTACGGCGGGCGGTTTGCCTCTTGCGTTCACGCAGTACTTTCTTGTTAATTTTAGGCCACAAGACCTCATAAACCTGGTAAGGAAAATATCTGGAATGGGTTACGAACTTGGAAGAGATATAAAAAAAAAACAGGCACGAGAAGTAGATTTAGTTTTCCCCAACCCACAGAACTAAGGCGGCGATAATAGAGCACCATGGCTAGATCTACCTTGTCTTCAGCCTTTTTCTTACCTGATTCACAATGATTTAATACTTTCAAGAAGAATATGTTGCACGTGGGAATTGAAAAAGCAATAAGTGTGTTCTATGTTTTCTAGCTCATCTGATAATGGTTGTACTTGGAAACCGTATGTTGCCCAGGCTGTATGGAAGTCGTAAGCACTCACAGAAGTATGTACCAAGTGTCAATTTATGCTACAGGAAGATGTTTTCCCATTTAAACATATTGAATCAAAGAAGAAATTCCCACAATGCTTCACTTCCTGGCAACTGGTTCCTCCAGGTAAATTTTACCCTTTCAACAGGCTGGGCAACTTGAATCAAGTGCCATTTTATGCTGTTCAGATTGAACAACTTCTTTCCAAGCACAGGCTGTGCACGTCAACGTTTTGTCGTTCACCTCACATGATAACTTCACTCGCTGAATGTAAAAGAACACAATACTCTTTAGTTGCAATAGCTTAAAGACGCCGTAAATGATGCGTGCTCGTAGATTTCGTTTACTTGTGGAATGTATTGACAAAATATTTCATTACAATCAATACAGGAGATACCAGTTGCAACGAAGGCAGATTTTTATCTTACAATTTTTACATGTATAATTTTATTTATTCGCAAGGTCAGCGTATTGAATGACATCTTTACCTCCCAATATCGAAAAATTCACATTCATCATGCTATGACTTCACTGTTCTCAACTATCTAAAGTTGAAATCACCGCCAAATCATTTCACATCAGCTGTGTCTGTTTACAACTTTTACCATTTTCTGATGAACGTTGGCAGATTTTTTCTTAAAATCCATTGCCTGCAAAAATTATATTGCTGTATATTGTGTACAATAGCTGCAAATACATCATTGTCTTATATTGAAAGTACTGCTAGTTGTGATTTTGTTGTCAATGAGTAAAATTAGTAGACATACACGATTGTCTTGAGCGATAAACGCGGATTAGTTCGACCAGCTTTGAAGAAATTGGCATAGGCATGTCGTGAAGGTACTTTTCATTTCTTGTGTATGTGTGTGTGCTGGACGGTTGAGTGGTATGGATGTTATTTAGAGTCGACTGTTATTTACGCTTTGGGAAGAGAAAGGGTCAGTAGAGCAGAACATTGGCAGACCCTGCCCTGATCCAGATTTCTCATTTTAATGCAGTTTTTGGGGAAATTTGGCCAAAACAATAGCTTTGTGCCCCCACATTTGTGGTTTGTGCCCCCCCCCCGGGAAATCCTGGATCCGCCACTGCAGAACTACTCTTTATTTATGTGATGTTTAAAAATGAGGGCTCTGCCCTGGTTTGGGCCCACAGGCTTATCAATAGTCATTTTAAAGACAAATATTGGTTCCTTTCGCGCAAATGTGTTGTGTAGGAGGTTTTGTAACAGCGCTTTTCACGAAGTCAAGGGATTTTCTGCCGGCAGGAAAGGGCTTCAGAGGTTGTTGGTGTCAGGGGTTTCAAAATCAGATTCCAGAAACATATGGTTTCGGTTTATCTCTTGCCGGCTGAGCAAAATATAAACTCAGGTAGATCGAAAATGAATGGGTCAAATGTTAGTAAGTTTATGTATTCTAATTTACAAGTTGCTAGTTTTGAGTCCGAATGTTCCCGCTCGGTAACGTAGGTTAATTTGCAGTTTACAAAAGCTTCATTCACAATATAAATTTCACACATATTCCAGAACGCTGAGAGGTATACACTAAGAAATATTGATGGCTGACAACGATCATCACAGAAAAGAAAAGAAGCACAAGCATAAACACAAACACAAACGGAAACACAAAAGTGGCGGTTATGAAAGCGATGATAGCAATGATAAACGACGGAGAAAGTACGAAACTGAAACAGCCGAAGAATACCAACCAAAGAATATCAAAAGGGACAAACATTACGATGATGATGATGGCGGAGACAGTGATAATAAGCATTATAACCGCAGTGGTGATGCTGAAACAGAATTGCAGCACACAGAAGAAATTCCAGATTACGACTTCAACTGGGAACAGCATAGATATACACTGAATCAAATATTTTTTACGGATGATGATTTTGTTAAGAGGTATAGGTTACAGTTTCTATTGAATAAAAGACAGGCTTCCATTAACATTACGAGGCAATACCGGCCACGGTCCCAATCCTTACTATGTCAGACCAGACCTAGCTGGGATAGGGGGAGGGGTAGGGTCATCTGGTCAGGGAACCCCCTCCCTCCCACCTTCCCTTCTCCTGGGCAGGTCCAGGACAGGACATACCCTCTCTCCCCCCCCCGTGGACAGATAAACAGACACCTGTAAAAACATTACCTTCCCTAGTACTACACACATGGTCGGTATAAAAGGTTAAAATAAAACAAGAAATTCCTCCTGCATGACCACAAGAGGCCTACCACCCACGGCATAGCAGCCATGGGTACCCCTATCCTATCTGGGGAATGGGGTACACCTATCCTGTCCGAAGGTACCCCTGTCCTTTCCAGGAAGGGGTACCCCTATCCTGTCAGTGGGTACCCTGTCCTGATTTGGGGTACCCCCTCCCCCCTAGAATGGACCTGGGACCATTGACTGGGGTACCTTCAGAAGGGACATGGCACCAGGGACTGGGGTACCCCCCACTCCCGAAAGGGAATTGGGACCAGTGACCGTGGTAACCCTCCCCCCAGTTAACACACCTGTAAAAACATAACCTTCCGTCGTACTTCGTATACGAACGGTATTTAAATATCGCAATTTTGTGGCTTATTCACTCAGCGATACCGGGGATGAGGGGATCATAAAGAATGAGGCAATTAATAACAGTACGATTCGCCAAAAAGGGGGCACTCTACATAGCGCCCGACTCATAAACGCGTACAAATTTTGAAATATTGTGGTTCATACAGTTACATTTGATTTTCCTAAGGCCGACACAAATATACTTTCCGCCTTGCACATTTGCAACGAAAATTTATGTTCAAGAAGAATTATGCGGTATCTGTTAAATCTTTGTATTTTAGGGGAACAGAAACCTATGATGATTTTTGGACATTTCTCAAGAAGTTTTGTGAATTTCAAAGAAAGAAGGCTAGGAAGCAACAGCCAGGTGATTTTTCGGTTTTATTTTCACCTCTGAAATTTCATTGTTGAACGTAATTAGTAATTTTGAGACAACTTTGGGTGAACTGGTGATTAGATAATTCACCAAATGACTATATTTACTTTCTTACAACTTACAACATCTAAAACTAAGAATTTTGCTGTTTTGGTTTATCGACACGTGTAGCAGAGACGATGGCGTTTAGTATTTTTCCCACACAAAAACGAAATAATCTGATAATTGTGAATAATAAATTCGTAAACTTAACATCACAATAGTTAGGACACTGGACCAAAGATCCAAAGGTTTAACGTTCAAAATGTAACCACTAAAAGTACATCTATCATTTATAAAGCTACTATGACAATAAATGTGTATTATCACAGAAAATCGCCAAATGTATCTTACCATTTACAGCAACAAGAAAACAAAGAGAAGCGTCAAGTAAAAAGTTGGATTTACCTCGTCAGTACGACAAACGATATCGTATTAACATCGGATTGCCCCCACGTAACATCGATCAGCATCTCAAAGAACAAAAACGTCGGGGAGAATCACTTACACGAGTCAGAGTGGCGCAGTTTAAACAGATCCTTTTGCATTATCTCGATTTTGCCCAAAAACAAAAGGTAACGCAGCTTACGTTACATACCACCATCAGTGTTTATTTTACATTTTATTTTAAAAATTACCCTGATTACTTTCCATTTTTTATATTGAATAGTACAATAAGCTAGTCAAAATCCGAAAAGATCAACAGAACCTGCCAATTTTTCAATACAAAGAGAAGATAATCGAAGCAGTTCGCCAGTATCAAGTAGTGGTTGTAGCTGGTGACACAGGATGTGGAAAATCGACACAGGTAGTGTACCTTTCTGAGTTACCGCATTGGCGAATTTAGATGTGTGTGGGTTGGGCGTGGCAAGGAATTTTGGGTGGGAGACATCAATGTGGTCGTCCTAACATAGATGTTACGGTATTGTCCGTACACACACATATGGAGATATGAAGGAACAAGTAACCATACAACTTCATTCGTTTTTTTACACAGACTCCACAGTATCTACTGGAGGCTGGATTTGAACACATAGCATGCACACAACCCAGAAGGATAGCCTGTATATCTCTGTCAAAACGTGTGGCGTATGAAACTCTAAATGAGTATGGTTCACAAGTTGCCTATCAGGTACATGTCTTAAGAAGATCACAGACAATAGAGCAATTCCTTCCAACAGTAATAATATCAAAATTTTGTCAATTACGGTTTTTTTTCAAGAAAAATATTTTCCTGGATTTAATAGGTGCGGTTTGAGAAGAGCAAAACAAGGGCAACGAAAATATTATTTCTTACTGAAGGTATGAAACACAGTCAACAGGTTTGGTATCGAGTTTTCATCAATGTGTACAGTGTAATACCAATCTAACTCATTTCTCTTGATTTTCATCTTCTTAGGGTTGCTGCTCAGACAGATGGCCACTGATCCTTTGTTGTCACAATACAGTGTTATCGTTATTGATGAGGTTCGTATGAAACCTGTGTGTACCGGTGATTGCTTGAATCAACAGTTTATGTCGTAGTGTTACTTGCCACTAAACTATTAGGCTTTAACAAGTTCATAGTTTGTGTTGAAATTGTGCCTTTATTCATGGAAATGTAACTTTTGTCTTTTGAATTGTAGGTCCACGAACGTCACATACATACGGATTTTCTGCTCGGTGTAATTAAATGTTTACTGCGCCAAAAACCTGACCTAAAATTGGTCCTAATGTCAGCGACAATCAACATAAGTTTGTTTAGTGATTACTTTGACCAAGCTCCTGTTTTACAGGTACAGTTTTATTTGCTTTGAGCAACTTTATAAGTAAATTCTTTTGTATTTTTTGTGTACGGAAAAGTATTCCACTGAAATTCGAATTTTAAAATTAACGAAAATAACAATAGAATTAAATGGATCAAATTACACCTATCGCAGGTTCCCGGGAGATTATATCCGATAGAACTTGAATACTGCCCCCTTAGTGAAGAAGAACAAGGCTCAAAAACGGAACGTCTTGATCCTAGACCATATGTTAGAATCCTACAAAGAATTGACTACAAGGTAGCAAAAACAAAAAAAATGACTGTATTTTCTTTGGAGCAACATTTTAATGAGAATAATTTCCCAGTTTATACTTCATTTTATTGCTCAATGATTTTATGTTACAGTACCCAGATACTGAACGGGGAGATGTATTGATGTTTTTAAGCGGTATGAAGGAAATAATGAGTGTAGTAGACGCAGCTAAGGGTTATGCTCAGAAAACAAAGCGATGGATTATTCTGCCACTGCACAGTTCGCTCTCTGTTGCAGAACAGGATAAGGTATGTTATTAGCACGTATTAATGTGGGGCTCTTTAATTTTACAAGATTCGCGTTGTCAAACGCAATATGCCAACTTGAAAAGCAGTATCAAACAAATGATTTTTTGATTTAGGTGTTCGATTTCCCACCAGAGGGAATAAGAAAATGCATTGTGTCAACAAACATAGCTGAGACTTCAGTCACCATAGATGGGGTGCGGTTTGTTGTTGACTCCGGAAAAGTAAAGGAAATGAGTTTTGATCCGAAATGCAAAATGCAGAGACTGCAAGAATTCTGGATAAGTAGAGCCAGTGCAGAGCAACGGAAAGGAAGGGCGGGTAAGTGTTAATTTAAGTACAGAACTTGTGTTTGCTACCGTTTTACTCACAGTATTGTCTCTTGATGTCACTGAGATAAGTGTTGGAGTCGACTTATATCTGTGGTTGAAGGTACAAAACTGAAAGTCACCTATGAACCATAATTTGTCGTGAATACAGGTAGGACTGGTCCGGGTGTATGCTTTAGACTTTATACCGACTCAGACTACAACTCACTGCAAGACTACAGTACACCAGAGATACAGAGAGTACCTCTCGATTCACTCATCTTGCAGATGTGTGCTATGGGTTTACCCGATCCCAGGAGGTAAATTCATGTCATCACTGCATTTATTTGTAATCGTGTCTCAAAACGAAAACACACGCGTATACAAGTACATCCAAGGCAGAATTATGATATTGCAGATTCCCTTTCATCGAGGCTCCCTCTGCCGCCAGCGTGGAAACTTCCATTGCTTTTCTGAAGGAACAAGGTGCCCTGACAGAAAATGAAAAACTGACACCCATTGGTCAGATGCTGTCACAGTTACCGGTTGATGTTGTCATTGGGAAAATGTTGGTAATGGGGGCTCTTTTTCACGTGAGTTCCAAAAATGATTCCAATAAGCAATGATTACAAAAGAATTTTGGCGCCTAAACCTTTATTTTATTCGATTATTGGTACAAAGTATAACATGTATTTGTATTTTCTTTCTCGATACCACTTTTATCATATGATTGATTACATACCACTCGGAAAAAAAGTTATAATTTCTACGAAGATGTAGCTTACATCTGGACAAAACATCACAAAAATATTACATTACATTGCCAACTGTGTCCCAATTTATTTCTTTCTTGTGTTAGTAGATGATTGAGCCAGTGTTAACGATTGCTGCTGCCCTGAGTGTCCAGTCTCCTTTTACTAGTAGGGCTCATACGGACTATGATGCTGTGGTACATTCATTTCAGACATTTTTCCATTGACAAATATTGCGAAAGAATTCAAGTTGCTCGCCAAAAACAGTTACCAATTATTTAAACTGAATTTTATTTTTGCAAAGTGTTTTGAATCATACTCTATTCTATGTCATGATTTTAGAGCAATTATTCTGTTGCAATGCTATTTTAATGACCTTATTTGTTGAACTGGACCTTTAAGGTAAGGAATGTTACTTTTGTGTTTGTATGTGTATTTTATTTCTAATTGACAGACCGCAAGAAAACCTTTGGAATCCGACCACGGGGATCCATTTACGTTGATAAACGCATTCGATGAGTGGATAAAAGTTGGTAAAATCCTATCCTTCTTCGTGGCATACATATATGTACATAAGATAATGCATTGTAACAATTTTTTTTGAATTTGCAGATGAAGGCAGACGGTAGGAGTAGTCGCAAATGGTGTCGAAGAAGAGGACTTGAAGAACAAAGATTCTATGAAATGTCTAAACTAAAATCGCAATTCAAGGAAATTCTCAGGGTAGAATTAGATTGAAAAATCCTTGTTTCCATAGTTCCAATTTAGTCATTCCCCGCAACTGCAATGGTATCTCTTTGTCATTTACGAATTCCCTGTATTTATTTAGTTTCTTCTCAATATACTACTTTAAAGATAGTACAATCATTTTCCCCCATACACCAAGAACTTTACTATTGCAGGCGAAACTTTGCACATAATTTTTCGTTCTTTGCATCTCAACACATAATTTTCATGGCTTACGATTGGAGCATAATACATGGAGTTATCTTTTGAATATTACTGTCAGTGGTCAGTGATTTTGACGTAAAGAAACCTGCTAATTTTTATTGGGTGTTCGTAGTTACCGAACTCGTTACATGCGGACCCAGTGTTTTATGTTATAAGACAATTAGCATGGACACAAATCCGCACTTGGCGTAAATAATACAAACTGAGGCTGATTTTTTGTACATGAGTAATTAATCGATAAAATACTCCTAAAAATGTTACTACAATTGCTCACTCGCATAACAGAAGAAAACTGAACACGTTCTTGATTCTCTGGATAATTAGATTTCATTATATATATTGCAACTCTTTTTAGGAGCATGGTTTACTCGCTGGTTCATCCGAAAGGCAAAGATATTACAATACATACGAACGACAAAAGCGTCATGCCGAAACAAAAAAGTTACGAAAATTGAAACGAGATCAGAAGAACCAAGGTGCTAAAAGGAAAATACTGAGGCTGGAAAATGATGTGGTAATTAATTAATTTTCTTTGTATTGCACAAAGAACATTTTTTGATACTGTGTGCTTTCATAATATACAGTAATTTTTAAATTCTAAGGCCATCTTTTTGACTAGCGACCTCACTTGTACAGTTCATTTCATAGTGTATTCTTGCATGTGCAATAAGTCACCATGATTGATTTCTTTTACATCCTTTTGTTTGAATTTTAAATTTAAGGAATCACTCACCACCAAATACTAGTTACTTAATTATTTTCAAGGAATATGAGTTTGAAGGCCATGAAGAGGATGACGACAACACAGAAGATCTGGAGTCTAATATTAAAGATCTGGAATTTAAACTGACACATGACTTGGATAAAATGCAGGTATGATTGATGTTGACAGTTTGAGGTTGATTGCTTTGACTGGCCTAAGACAAACATCAAATCCTGGAAATTGGCGTCTACAGGAGCCAACATTTCAGCACCAACATTTTCCTTTCTTTGGCGTTCACAGGAAACAAGCAGCAGTAGTCAGGATTTAACCCGGCGGGACATCAACTTGCTGAAGATAATAATCTGCAGTGGTCTGTTCCCTCAAGTGGCAATCAGTGATGAACATAATTCATTTAAACCCGATTCTGAACAGGCTTTCCATACGAAGGTAATTTAAGATTTTACATTTGCACATTGCTTGCTGTTCGGATTAGATGACAGCATTGTACTGCTGTTGATGTAGATGATTTATTTATTTTTAATTACAAAAAATTAGTGAAATGTAGGACTTTTGAAATTTTATTTGTAACTTTTGAACTGTTTGAAGTGGATACATCCTGCTGAAACGAGAACTTTGAAAAATTATTTCAAAAGACGCGGAGATGGAAATTCTATCTGCTGAATGTAAACACATAATAATGCTTTTTGCTATTAACTTTTTTATATTTTAGTGTAGACTGTAGTTAAAACTTCACTGTCGGAATTAATTTTAAACATTAAAAACATTACTACACTCTTGCAGAGCAAACCTTTCGTGTTATTACATCCAACAAGTTTTTTTGCGAGTAATCCTGACATATTGGAGTTAGATGATAAGGACATCATAGAGACTGGGGTAGGTCATGAGATGAAAGGACAAGTCAGTGCAAAGCATCAACTGTTAGCATTTGTGTGAGTCTTTTTCCATTATTTATGGTAGTTTTAGCAAACAAAGTAAATCTAAAAGACGACCTTGTTATTTTAATACTCCGTATTATCGATTCAGTCCCAATTAATAGTGAAGAATGTACATCCAGATTGAAGTGGGATTGAAAAGCAGGAGTAACATTTAGAAATATCTTGGTAGTGAAAACCCGCGACAGTAGTGTCACTTTCTAGTGTTTGAGAATCAGTAATAGAAACCTGTAGTAACTCAAGAGGTCCCTTGTCAATCAGTGATACACTTTCACAGCTCTAGAAACATTTAATTCGAAGCTTTGCTGCATTCAACTTTGGCAGCAGAGGTGCCTTGACCTACTGAAATAAAATGCGTTAAACAGTGTCTCGATGTACACAATCAAACCTAAAATCCCAATGTCAAGGTCACCATAGGGCAACAGTATTAAGGTCACGACACATCAATATTCATGACCTGGTTCCTTGAGGATCTTCCCCCCACAAAAGGCATGCCTTTTGACATGCTCCTCACTGTTAATGTAAGACACAACTTGCCCTCCTCTAAGAGGCATATCGTCTCATCTCGTTTACCCAAAGACTCAGTGGGCTGTCTTACTGTTGTTTTGTGATTGTAAAATATTATTTATTGCAAAGTTGCACAATTGAAATGGTACCGTTCAGTAACTGCAGTTTGAAAATATATTGAATTTCAAAGACCTGGTGTCTCGTTTACGAAGATCCTGAGTGCCTGTGGAAATATAAGTGTCTCTGAGAACAAAAGTGAAATAAGTACAGTTCACTGTCAGGTTTCTGAACCTTGCTAGTTTCGTCGTACTCAATCCTGCCCCGAGAAAACTTGGCGACCGTTTTCATTTCGGCATTTACCAAAGTTATGTTTTAATCAGCATATTCCTTCATAACTAGGCGTTCACTGAAAGCTTATGCTGATACCTGCATACAACACATTTAATGAGCGTAGTGTCCAAATTTCTTAGTATTTAAACTGGTAGTGTCGTTATAGTTATCCTAGAGAAATGTTTCAAATGTATTCATATTTTCTTGTAATGGGATGATTGTCGGACAGGTGTAGAGCTTAATTGCATTGAGATTGAAACGGATATGTTACACTGATGTAATTCTACCGTCAATTACATTTAATGAAACTGCAAGAAAGAATAAAAATGCCACAAGTTTTAATTTACACTTTATTAAATGTTTCTTTTGCACGAAAAGGGCACAAATAAAGTTGTTGTTACTTTCGTTTTAACATTTTATTGAACATTTCATGTTTTAAATATATCGAAATAACGATTTCAAGATTAACTCAGGATAGATTTCTTTACGTTTAAGAGATCCAACATCGAAATAATTTTTGCTGTTGGATTCAACTTTTGTGATTCACACTCAGAATGTCACGGGCTTTTCAAATGTATATTTAGATCCCTTTTGGAAACAACCAAGCCGTATCTGGTGGGATGTTTAAGAACGCCAGCATTACAGACGCTGCTGCTGTACTCCAGCAGTCTGGACACCAATACAGACTGCAAACGCGTGCTCTGCGATGGTTGGTTGGAGCTACGTTTCTTGGATTCGGATTCTGCAGAACAGGTGTTGAGCAGTGCAGTACAGTTGAGATCCACTTGGCAAGCATTAATACAGACAAAACTGGAAGGTAGGTTAAAATTTTTTAGATATTTTTTTTCATGAAAAACAGAAGTTGTGTTTCAGGATAAAATACACAAAAGTAAAATTCTGAAAGCAGATACCTTGCTGTAAAAGATAGTTTAAGACACTGCAAATATATTTACATTTACGAAAACATCGCGATACATTTCAGTTGTAATATTTTAGTTGTAAAATTGTGTTTTCACTTTCCATACACAAGTAAGTAAAAACGTTTCGTTTCTCAAGAAACCTGGAAGAAGTGAAAAACATTGTTGAATAATGTAGCACATAAAACTGCAAAACTTAAACCCGCTGAATATTCAAAAGCTTCCATTTGTGCGTTCACAGGATGTGTTATGTACACTCACGAATTCTTTTATTAAACATTTTATGGACATTGTGCGAAGGTATCATATTCTGAATTGTCTTTGGGAAATATTTCATACATTCAATGGTTGATAGGAGCTTCGAAAAGGTACCGTAACTCGATACCACACACATTTTTCAATTAAAGGTCACAAAGTTAACTTTGAAATCTAGCAATAGAAAAACTAATCTCAGTTTAAGTATTTGGTGTTCCTCCAACATGAGAAATAGATACATCAGCAGTGTGAGTGGTGTATTAAATCTCAGGAATGTAAACCCAATAGCCTGAATTTTAGTATCATTTGCATTAAACTTATAGCTTTCAGGATTCCTATCTTAAAGCAAAAAGGTTAAACTTTTTAAAATGTTTAAATAATAAGAATATTTGCTTCACTGTAAGTGCTGCGATACATTTGCGTGTCACACCATGAATAGTGTTGTTGTTGGATTTTGCAATTTAACTACAGAAAATTTTAACAAAAATAAAGCAGCCAAAGTCTTGGCAACAGGTCTATGGAATGAAATGCCAACACTGCCTTATTGTTTTTAACTTAGTGGCGCTATTATCACGGTAATTGATACCAGACACCTTGAAAACTTGACAAGCTGCCCTCAACATGTCTACCTGTGATGAATTTTAATGAGCACAGAACTATCTATGCCCTCAAAGAAAAAATAGCCTGGTGTCAGACTGAGGTGTTTTAAGAAATTGTTGTATTGAAAAAAAAAAACAAAAAAATGCTGAAAGAAAGCGTCTTAAATGTTTGGTTGGCACCATTAAGCTTCAAAAACTAGCAAATTACAACAATATAAAGTTTAAAAACTGACCCATTTTGTGCACTTCCCAGTTAAAAGTCCTTTACCCTGTCAGGGCGACCCACAGCATACGAATACCAAAGCTATAGTTGCTATAACCTCTCTTAAATCCGGGCCTGCTTCACAGGCTCTGGCTCTGACTTGAGACAGGTCCCAGCAAAATCTAATAAATCTTACCAATGTGCGATGTTGTTACATTGAGATCAGCAACAGAATCGAGTTGAGCAAAATAAACAGGCAATAAATATATGGTGCAACCAGTTTAAAAAGAAATAAAATACATATATATTTGCTACTTTTACCCAATCAAGGTTAACTGAGGCTTCTCAATGAGCAAAAGCAATGAGCATTCAGTCGAAAATAACTGAAACCAATGTTGATTTTGACTTGCTCCTGGCAACATGAATTTTTCCAATCTCTTGAAGGAACCTGAATTACTACCATATACCAGAGAATATAGGGCCACTATGGTGGAGAGAAGTTACGTAATCACCCTTTCATAGTGATTACGTAACTTCCCTCCAC